>LNAC01001536.1:1059-121996 GCA_002007465.1 Ailurus styani
GTCGCGCTCAGACACCCCTGGTCTTTTTGTGTCCCCGTGGGTCCTGAGACCACACTGTCCCTGCAGGGGCTTCACCCCCCGCTTGGTCTCTGGGGCGACGTCCCTCAGTGGAGCCGACTTCTCACAGTTCCGAGTCTGTGCTCCGCTGCTCGCTCCCTTGCCGGCAGCCGGCCCCTCCCCCCGGGGTCTATCTTCCCGTCGCCGCAGATTCACTTCTCCGCACGTCCTACCTTCCAGAAAGTGGTCGATTTTCTGTTCCTAGACTTGCTGCTCTTCTTCTCTTCGATCTCCGGTAGAATTTGTAGGTGTTCAGAATGGTTTGATAGCTCTCTGGGTGAATTCCTGGGACCTGATGATAATCGGTCTCCTACTCCTCCGCCATCTTGCCGCTCCTCACTACCTCTGTATCCTTAGTGTAAATATTCAGTAGTACGATTGCTGGGTCATAGGCTAGCTCTATTTTCAGCCTTTTGAAGAACCACCATACAATTTTCCAGAGGGCTGCACCAGCTTGCATTCACACCACTTGCATTTCTGGACTAAATAATTTTATACATTATGAATGGATTAGGTGATATCTCCCTGTGGTTTTCATTTTTATTTCCCGGAAGCTGAGGGATGTTGAGCACTTTCTCATGGGTCTGTGGGCCATTTTGGATGTCTTCTTTGGAGAAATGTCCGTTCATGTCTTCTTCCCATTTCTTGACTGGGTTGTTTTATGGGTGTTGAGTTTGAGAAGCTCTTTACAGATTTTGGATACAAGCCCTTTATCAGATATGTCTTTTGCAAATATCTTCTCCCATCCTGTCAATTGTCTTTAGTTTTGTTGACTGTTTCCTTTGCTGTGCAAAAGCTTTTCATCTTGAGGACATCCCAATGGTGGACTTCCTTGCTTCCCTTGCCTTTGGTGATGTTCCTAGGATGAAGTTGCTGTGGCTGAGGTCGAAGAGGGTGCTCCCTGTGTTCTCCTCAAGGATTTTGATGGATTCCTTTCTCACATTGAGGTCTTTCATCCATTCTGAGTCTATTCTTGTGTGTTGTTTAAGTTTCCGTTTCACTTTTCTGGATGTGGCTGTCCAGTTTTCCCAACACCATTTGTGGAAGAGACTCTCTTTTTTTCCATTGGACATTTTTACCTGCTTTGTTGAAGATGAGTTGAGGGTCCATTTCTGGACTCTTTATTCTGTTCAACTGATCTATGTGTCCGTTTTTGTGCCAGTACCATACCATCTTGATGATTACAGCTATGGGATAGAGCTTGAAGGCTGGAATTGTGATGCCAACAACTTTGATTTTCCTTTTCAACATTCCATCCCTATTCGGGATCTTTTCTGGTTCCATATAAAATTTAGGATTATCTGTTCCATTTCTTTGACATAAAGTGCTGGTATTTTGATGGGGATAGCGTTAAATGCGTAGATGGCTCTTCATAGCATAGACATTTTCACAATATTCGTCCTTCCCATCCATAAGCATGGAATGTTTTTCCACTTCTTTGTGTCTTCCTCAACTGCTTCCATGTGTAACTTTATGCTTTTCTGAGTCCAGATACTTTACCTCTTTGGTTAGGTTTCTTCCTAGGTATCTTATGCTTTTGGGTGCAGTTGTAAATGGGATTGACTCTTTAATTTCTCTTTCTTCTGTTTTTTTAGTGGTCTATAGAAATGCAACTGATTTATGTGCGTTGATTTTATATCCTGCCACTTTACCGAATTTGTGTATGAGTTCTAGGAGTGTGGGAATAGAGTGCCTTGGGTTGTGCACATAAAGTATCCTATCATCTGCAGAGTGAGAGTATGACTTTTTCTTTGCTGATTCGGAGGCCTTTTATATCTTTCTGGTGTCTGACTGCTGAGACTTCTAGTACTCTGTTGAGTAGTAATGGTGATTGTGGACAGCCCTGCCATGTTATTGACCTCAGGGGGAAAGCTCTTTTTCTCCATTGGGAATGATATTCACTGTGGGTTTTTCGTAGATGGCTTTGATGATATTGAGGTATGTACCCTCTATGCCTACAGTGTGAAAAGTTTTGATCAGGAAAAGATGCTGTACTTTGTCAAATGCTTTTTCAGCATCTATTGAGAGGATCATATGGTTCTTGTTTTTTCTTTTATTCATGTCCTATATCACATTTATTGACTTGCCAGAGCTAAACTAACCTTGCAGCCTAGAGATAAAGCCCTTTGTCCTGGTGAACAATCCTCGTAATGTGCTGTTGGATCCTACGGGCTAGTGTTTTTTTGAGGATTTTTGTATCCGTGTTCATCAAGGATATTGGTCTGTCATTCTCCTTTTTGATGGGCTGTTTGCCTAGTTTTGGGATCAAGGTAATTAGCTGGCCTCAGAAAATCAGTTCAGAAATTTTTCTCCCACTTCTTTTTTTTTTTGGAACAGTTTAAGGGAAATAAGTATTAATTCTTCTTCAAATGCTTGGTAGAATTCCCCTGGGAAGCCACCTGGCCCGGGCTCTTCTTTGTTGGGAGATTTTTAATGACTGATTCAATCTCCTTATTGGTTATGGGTCTATTCAGGTTTTCAATTTCTTCTTGGTTCTACTTTGGTAGTTTATATTTCTCTAGGAATGAATCCATTTCTTCCAGATTGTCAAATTTGCCAGTGTAGAGTTGCTCATAATGTGTTCTTATAAATGCATTTCTTTGGTCTTTGTTGTGATCCCTCCTCTTTCATTCATGGTTTTATTAATTCGAGTCCTTTCCTTTTTCTTTTGGTTAAGTCGGGGTAGGGGTTTATCAATCTTATTAATACTTTCAAAAAAGCAGCTCTTTGTGTCTTTTTTTGTCCTAAGGTTCTATTGGTCTCTATTTAATTGATTTCTGCTCTGATCTTTATTATTTACCTTCTGCTGGGTTTAGGTTTGCTTTGCTGCTCTTTCTACAGCTCCTTTAGTGTAGGGTTAGGTTGTGTACTGGAGACATTTCTTGTTTCTTGAGAAAGGTTTGTATTGCTATATACCTTCCTCTCATCACGGCTGTTGCT
This sequence comes from Ailurus styani, assembly GCA_002007465.1. Lineage (NCBI taxonomy): Eukaryota > Metazoa > Chordata > Mammalia > Carnivora > Ailuridae > Ailurus > Ailurus styani. Next base: position 4,057 of record LNAC01001536.1, read on the forward strand.
GTGTCCCAAAGATTTTGGACAGTTGTGTTTTCATTTCCGTTTGTTTCCATGGATTTTTTAAATTCTTCTTTAATTTCCTGGTTGACCCATTTGTTCTTTTAGTAGGATGTTCTTTAGCCTCCATGTACTTGAGTTCTTTCCAACTTTCCTCTTGTGGCTGAGTTCTAGTTTCAGAGCATTATGGTCTGAAAATATGCAGGGAATGATTCCCAATCTTTTCCTACTGGTTGAGACCTGATGTGTGACCCAGAATGTGGTCTATTCTGGATAATGTTCCACGGGCACTAGAGAAGACTGTGTATTCTATTGTTTTGGGATGGAACATTCTGAATATATCTGGTCCAGGGTGTCATTTAAAGCCTTTATTTCTTTTGTTGATCTTTTGCTTCGATGATCTCTCCTTTTCCTTAAGGGGGGGGTGTTAAAGTCCCCTACTATCATTGTATTCTTGTCAATGTGTTTCTTTGATTTTGTTATTAATTGGTTTATATAAATGCCTGCTCCCATGTTAGGGGCACAGATATTTAAAATTGTTAGATCTTCTTTTTGGACAGATCATTTAAGTATGATGTACTGTCCTTCCTCATCTCTTATTATAATCTTTTGTTTAAAATCTACTTTACCTGATATAAGGATTGCCATTCCAGCTTTCTTTTGATGTCCATTGGCATGGTAAATTGTTTTCCACCACCTCATTTTAAATCTGTGTTGCTTTCCCCTATCTCTGGAGTTCCACACTTCTCAGTGATCTGTGAACCTGGTCTTGGCTGGATGTTCTTGCTGATCTTCTGGGGGAGGGACCTGTTGCTGTGATTCTCACGTGTCTTTCCCTGAGGCGGAATTGCACCACCCTCACCAGAGGCCAGCCTAAGCAATCAGGTCGAGTTCGCTCTCAGGAGTTTTCATTCCCTGAATGCTTTCCATACAGCTTTGGAGGATGGGACTGAAGATGGCGGCCTCCTAATCTCCGACCTGGAGGAGCCGGGAGCTCGGGACCTCACTCCTCAGTGCATCCTCAGAGAAAATCAGTCAGTATCTCCCGTCTCCCTGGTCTCCAGTCACACTCCGAGCTCACCTGGCCTGTGACCTGGTGTTTCTATCTCTGGTGCATAGCCCCACTTAGAATCTCCAAACCCAGGAGATACCTGCAGCATGTTCCTGAGCCACTCTTCCCCGAGGACAAAGGAGGGGTCTCTCCGGATCTGCCACCCGTGGGGTCCCCTCTCAAGGAGCTCAGGCTGTGCTTTGGATCATAGCCCAAGGTTACACCGAGCTGAAAGACACCTTCTCAGCTTGGCTCTGTCTCTCCCGTCACCTTCTCTCTGATACCTGGGAATTCTGTCATGCTGACACCCCTGGTCTTTTTGTGTCCCGGTGGGTCCTGAGACCCCACTGTCCCCGCAAGGGCTTCATGCCCCGCTTGGCCTCTGGATCGATGTCCCTTAGTGGAGCAGACTTGTAAAAGTTCTGATTTTGGACTCTGCTGCTCTCTCACTTGCTGGGAGCCAACCTCTCCCCCCAGGGTCTATCTTCCTGTCACTTCAGATTCACTTCTCCACAAGTCCTAACTTCCAGAGAGTGGTCGATTTTCTCTTCCTAGAATTTCTGCTCTTCTTTTCGATCTCCTGATGAATTTGTAGGTATTCAGAATGGTTTGATAACTATTTGGGTGAACTCCTGGGACTTGATAACCGGCCTCCTACTCCTTCGCCATCTTCTCCCTCCCCGGACTGAAGCATTTTCTAACGTGTGTATGAAAGCTTGAGCAATAAGCCAGACACTTCACTCCGAGAGAGAAACATGCCTGTTTAGAACACACTTTTCAACGTAAAGCAGTGTAGAGAAACCGTCCTTCAACAAACATGATCTTGCCACAAAAGGGAGGTATGTTCAATGTGTATTATGCACAAGGAAGAGTGAAGTTTTCTTAACTCAAAGGACCAAGTGTGTATAATAGAAGAGAAGGGATTTCAGGTGTATTTATGGAAGCATAAAGACAGTGCTTTGTGGATAACTGTGTGAGACAACACGGTAGAGAAACCCAATTCCAGCTAACATAGTCTCCCCTGAAGGTGGAATCATGTTCATTGGTGTTTGTTAAAGTACACAGTGCTATAGACTTACCTGGTGAAACAAGTCAGTGCATGTAGTATTTGTCTTTCCACTAAAATCCTGTTTCCTGAGCACAACGATTTCAAGTATACGAGTAGCAGCCCCACTAAAGGTGATAAATGTATGCTAAAAAGAGTGCTTTATAGAACTGTATTTCGAGCAATATGTTCTTGCCAGAAGATAGAAATGCGTTCAAGTGTGTATGAAGCATAGGTAAAGGTGCTTATCTCAGAGAAACAAGTATGGACAGAATGACCCTTGAACTGATACTTGATTTCACGAAGATAGAAGCTTTTCCTTGTGTATGACTGGAAGAATAAGGAAAGTGCCATCACTGTAACTCTGTGAAACAGCACAGTATAGAAATTGAATTCCAGCTAAAATAGTCTCTCCTGAAGGTGGAACCACGTTCAGTGCTGTATGTGAAGGTATGAAGAGAGTGCCATGTACTTACTGGGGAGAAAGAAGACTGTGTGGATGCATCTTCTCACAAGCTAGTCCTTGTTTCATGAGGATAGAAACGAATTCAAGCCTACGTTTGGAGGCCAAAGCAAAGTGCCATATACTTACCTCTAAGTAACCTCTCTGTCAGAAAAAAACAGCTTCAATGAACACGTGTACTTGAAATTATTTCTATCTTCAGGGAACAAGATGTTAGTGGGAAGTCGCATTCCACACAAACGTCTTTCTTACATGAAAGTACATGGCACTCCCTGTATACTTTCACCCACACCTTTGAACAAGATTCCACCTTCAAAAGAGTCAATGTTAGCTGAAATTTGGTTGCTGTCCTGTGTTGTTTCATAAAGCTACAACAATGGCACTTAACCGATTCTTCTCATACACCTGAAAATGCTTCTACGTGAACCAGATATTCATTCTAGTTTGCCTTCTATACACACTTGGTCTTACAAGTTAAGAATATTTCGCCTTTCCTTATACTTCATTTACACTTTTGAAGGATTCTTCTCATGAAAACATATTAGTTGAAAGACGGTTTCTCTATAGCACTGATTCTTAGCTAAACTATATGACCCTTAGCATGCACCCCTACATGTATATTTGAAATCATTTCTATGCTCAGGAAACAAGGTTTTAGTGGAATGATGAATACTACACCGACTTGTTTCCCCCAGGTAAGTACTAACGCCTTTGTTCTGTCTTGTTTTGTGTGTTAAAGGATTTTATTTATATGTTTGATGGATAGAGACACAGCAAGAAAGGGAACACAAGCAGGTGGAGTGGGAGAGAGAGAAGTAGGCTTCCCGCAGAGCAGGGAGCCCAATGTGGGACTCGATCCCAGGACCCTGGGATCATGACCTGAGCCAAAGCCAGATGCTTAAATGACTGAGCCACCCAGGCGCCCCTCACACACACCTTTGAATATGATTGCACCTTCCCGAGAGACTATGTTAGCTGAATTTCGGTTTCTCTCTGGTGCTGTTTCATAGAGTCACATTCATGGCCTTTTCCTTATGCTTCTATATATACACCTGAAGACCCATCTAACTTCGTGAAATGGGAAATTCATTCAATTTCACCTCAATGCACACGTGGTCCTCCGAGTTAAGAATATTTCACTTTTCCTTATGCTTCATACACACTTCTGTATGTATTTCTATCTTCTGGCAAGAACATATTTGTTGAAAGATGGTTTCCCTACTGTGTTGTATGTTGAAAGGTGCATTCTAAACAGACTTGTTTCAACCTTGGAGTGAAGCGTCTGACACGTTGCCCAAGTTTTCATGCACATTTTAGAAAATGCTTCTATATTCAGCGTTGTTGCTGTTCTTTGAAACAGGGTTTCTCTACACAGCACTGTTTTCATGATGCAGGATGAGAGTCAAAAGTTCCATACTACAGTAATTGGTTTTTCAGAGTCAAATATACGTTCCACGCCCTGTGCTGTCACACATCATTTGGAAAACACACCCATCTTCCTGATACGTGGTAGTCGAAGGTGTTTCCTTGATGGCATTGCTTCTCAGAGTTATGTACGTGGCACTTCCCTGATACTATTGCACACACTTTGGAAAACGTTTCCATCTCCAGGAAAGGTGTTCATTGAAACTGTTCTGACAGTGAGGTTTCTTAGAAGTAAGTATTTGGCACTCTTCTTCATCCTCCACACATATACTTGAAGTCGTTTCTATCTTCATGGAACACGGTATTGGTGAGAATATGCATTCCACATAGACTTCTTTTTCCCACGTTAGTACACGACACTCTGTGTACTCTCATGCACAGCACTGAACGTGATTCCATCTTCAGGAGAGACTATGTTAGCTGGAATTCGGTTTCTCTACTGTATTGTTTTACAGAGTTACCTTCATAGCACTGTCCTTATGCTTCCATACATACACCTAAAAGCACTTCTATCTGCGTTCAAATTTCCCTTCTCTACAGACTTGGTCTTCCGAGGTAAGAACAGTTAACTCTTCCTTATGCTTCTTACGGACTTCTGACAGTACGTTTATCTTCTGGCAAGAGCGTGTTTGTTGAAGGACGCTTGCTCCACAGTGTTGTTGGGGGTAGCAAGGTGCTTCCTAAAAAGACTTCTTTCTCCCTCAAAGTGAAGTCTCTGACGTGTTTCTCAAGCTATCACACACACTTTTTTTATTATTATTTGCCCCAGGGGTACAGGTCTGTGAATCATCAGGCTTACACCTTTCACAGCATTCACCACAGCACAAACCCTCCCCAATGTCTACAACCCATCCACCCTATCCCTACCCTCCCACCTCCCAGTAGCCCTCAGTGTGTTTTGTGAGATTAGGAGTCTCTTATGGCTTGTCTCCTTCTGCATCCCATGTTGTTTCATTATTTTTCCCTCCCTAACCCCACAACCCCCCACCCCCCTCAAGTTCCTCATATCAGAGAGATCATATGATAATTGTCTTTCTCTGACTTATTTCGCTCAGCATAATACCCTCTAGTTCCATCCACGTCATTGCAAATAGTAAGATTTCATTTCTTTTGATAGCTGCATAGTATTCCATTTTATATATATATATATATATATATATATATATATATATATATATATACACCACATCTTCTTTATCCATTCATCTGTTGATGGACATCTAGGTTCTTTCCATAGTTTGGCTATTGTTTCACAGACACTTTTGAAAATGCTTCTGTCTTCTTGGTTGATGCTGTTCTTTGAAAATGGTTTTCTCTACAATGTTGCTTCTTAGCGTTAAGTGGATGACACATCTGGCTTCCACATCCACACTGGAAAACACATCTGTCTTCACAAAGCAGAATGTGGGTTGAATGTTCCATTCTATACACACAGGTTTCTCAGAGTCAAGTATATTTCACTACCATTTGCTGTCACATAGTTTGGAAAACACTCTAGTCTTCTGGAATGTGGTAGTGGAAAATTGATATCTCTGCAGGGATGCTTCTCAGTTATGTACATGGCACTTTCCTGATGCTATCGTACACATTTTGGAAAGTGCTTCCATATTCAGGAAATATGTTCATTGAAACCGTTTTATCTGACAGTGAGGTTTCTTAGAGGTAAGTATATGGTCGCTGCTTCATCCTCCTCACATATACTTGCAATCTTTTCTAACTTCATGACAAAATATTAGAGTGGCAATATGCATTCCATGCAGCCTTCTTTTTCCAGGTACATATACGGCACCCTCTGTATACTTTCATGCTCACCTTTGAACATGCTTCCACCTACAAGAGAGTCGAGGTTAGCTGAAATTCGGTTGCTCTCCTGTGTTGTTTCATAGAGTTACAATGATTGCACTTTCCCTTTTTGTCATATACCAGAAAACGCTTCTATCTTCGTGAAAACACATATTCATATACCTGAAAACGCTTCTATCTTCGTGAAAACACATATTCATCCAAGTTAGTTTCTCTACACACTTGGTCGGTCCTCTGAGTTAAGAATATTTCACCTTTCCTTATGCTTCGTACATACTTTGGAAAGTACTTCTATATTTTGGCAAGAACAAATGAGTTGAAAGTCGATTTCTGTACAGCACTGTTTCTTAGTGTTACACGTATGACCCTCTGGGACCCTACCTGTATATTTGAAAATGTTTCTGTGCTCAGGAAACAACTTTTTACTGGAAAGACGCACACTACACTGACTTCTAACTCCAGGGGCAATACATGGCACTCTGTGTACTTTCACACATTGATCTGAACATGATTCCACCTTCAGAGAGACAGGGTTAGCTGAATTTCAGGTTTTCTCTGGTGTTGTTTTGTAGAGTTACATTCATGGCCCTTTCCTTAAGTTTCTATACATACCCCGGAAATCCCATCTATCTTCCTGAAACCAGATAATCAAATTAGCCTTCTATACACACTTGTTCCTTTGCGTTAAGAATATTTCACTTTTCCTCATGCTTCCACACTTTTGAACATACTTTTATCCTGTGGCAAGAACATGTGTGTTAAAGGACGGTTTCTCTTCAGTGTTGTATGTTGAAAGGTACATTCTAAACAGAAGTGTTGGAGGAGGAGCAAGATGGCGGAGGAGTAGGAAACAGATTATCATCAGGTCCAAGAAATTCACCCAGAGAGCTATCAAACTATTCTGAACACCTACAAATTCCACAGGAGATGAAGAGAAGAGGAGTAGCAATTCTAGAAACAGAAAATTGACCACTTCCCAGAAGGTAGGACGTGCAGAGAAGTGAATCTGAAGCAACGGGAAGATAGACCCTGGGGGGAGGGAATTGTTCCCAGAAAGTGAGAGAGCAGCAGAGCACAAAATCGGAACATTTAGTAGTCTGGCCCACTGAGGGACGTCGCCCCAGAGGCCAAGCAGGGGGTGAAGCCCACATGGGGACAGTGTGGTCTCAGGACCCACGGGAACACAAAGGGACCAGGGGTGTCTGAGCACGACAGAGCTCCCATGGATCAGATAGGAGAAGCCGACTGGAGAGACAGAGCCAAGCTGAGATGGTGTCTCTCAGCTTGGTGTTATTTTGGGCTGTGATGCAAAGTACAGTCGGGCCACTGCATTTTGAGCGGGTACCCCATGGGTGGCAGACCCCGATAGATCCCCTCCTTCCTCATCCGGGAAGAGTGGTATGGGAGTGGCTGCAGGAATCAGCCGGGTTTGGAGATTCTAAACAGGGCTGTGTGCCAGAGATAAAAATGCTCGGTCACAGGCCGGGTGAGCTCGGAGTGTGGCTGGAGACCAGGGAGACAGGAGGGACTGATTGCTTTTCTCTGAAGATGCACTGAGGAGTTAGGCCCCCAAGCTCTTGGATCCTCCAGGTCAGAGACCGGGAGGCCGCCATTTTCATTCCCGTCCTCCAAAGCAGTACAGAAAGCAAGGAACAAAAGCTCATGAGATCAAACCTGACCTGATTACTTAGTCTGGCCCCTGGTGAGGGCAGTGCAATTCCAATTTGGACAAAGACACTTGAGAATCAGCAACAGGCTCCTCCCCCAGAAGATCAGCAAGAACATCCAGCCAAAGCCAAGTTCAAGATCACTGAGAACTGGACGCCTGGGTGACTCAGTCGTTTAAGCAGCTGCCTTCAGCTCAGGTCATGATCCCAGTGTCCTGGGATTGAATCCCGCATCAGGCTCCCTGCTCGGTGGAAAGGCTGCTTCTCCCTTTCCCTTTGCCTGCCACTCTGCCTACTTGTTCTCTCTCTCTCTCTCTCTCTCTCTCTCTCTCTCTCTCTCTCTCAAATAAAATCATTAAATAAAGAAAAGATCGCTGAAAATTGTGGAACTCCAGAGCAAGGGGAAAGCAACACAGTTAATTAATGGCTTTTCCCCCACGATTCTTTAGTCATTCAAAGTTAAATTCTTTGAATTTTATTTTTTCCTTACTCTTTTCCTTTAAATTTTTTCCTTTTTTCTATTTCAATGTTTTTTAACTATTATATCTTATCAAACATTTTAATCTTTTTAAACTTTCATTGTTATACCCATATTTTATCCCTTCATTGTATTTAACCTTATTTTTTGTATACATATAAGGTCTGTTCAATTTACCAGTTAATAGATATAGAGCTAGAGTCAGAGATAGAGTATAGAGACAGAAAGAGATGATATTGATATACACATAGGTTTTGTTTTATTTTTTTGTTTGTTATTGTTTGATTTTTGTTGTTGTTTTTGCTTTTTGGTTTTTTCCCTCTTTCCTCTCCCCCCAGCTCCAGGTCTCTTCTGAGTAGGTTAGTGTATATTTCTCTGGGGTCATTGCTACCCTTTAGTATTTTGCTCTCTCAAACATCTATTCTTATCTGCAAAAAATGACAAGGTGGAAAAAACACACACACAAAAAGAACAAGAGGCAGTAACGATGGCTTAGGGAACTAATCAATGTGGACATTAGTAATATGACAGAACTAGAGTTCAGAATGATGGGCTGGGTTCAAAAAAAGCATGGAAGAGGGCGCCTGGGTGGCTCAGTGGGTTGGAGCCTCTGCTTTCGGCTCAGGTCATGATCTCAGCGTCCTGGGATCGAGGCCCGCATCGGGCTCTCTGCTCAGCAGGGAGCCTGCTTCCTCCTCTCCCTGTCTCTCTGCCTGCCTCTTTGCCTACTTGTAATCTCTCTCTGTGTGTGTCAAATAAATAAATAAAATCTTTAAAAAAAAAAAAAAAAAGCATGGAAGATAATAGAGAATAGGGATTCTCTCTAGAGAAATAAAAAACCCTTTCTGGAGAAATAAAAGGACTAAAATCTAACCAAGCTGAAATAATAAAAGCTATTAATGAGGTGCAATAAAAAAGGAGGCTCTTACTGCAGGATAAATGAGGCAGAAGACAGTATTAATGATTTAGAAGACAAAGTGACAGAGAATAGGGAAGCAGAGAAAAAGAGAGACCAACAACCACTGGACCGTGGTGGAAGAATTTGAGAGATAAGTGATGCCATAAGATGAAACAATATTAGAATAATTGAGATCTCAGAAGAAGAAGAGAGAGAGTGAGGGGCAGAGGTATATTGGAACAAATTATTGAAAGAATTTCCCTAATTCAGCAAAGGGAACAGACAAAATCCAGTATTCACAGAGAACCCCCCTCAAAATCAATAAAAATAAGTCCACACCCCAACATCTGATAGTAAATCTTACAAGTCTGGGTGACAAAGAGAAAATCCTCAAAGCAGCTCGGGACAAGAGGTCTATAACATACAATGGTAGAAATATTAGACTGACAACAGACTTATCCACAGAGACCTGGCAGACAGAAAGAACTGGCATGATATATTCAGAGCACTAAACAAGAAAAATATGCAGCCAAGAATACTATATCCAACTAAGCTGTCAGTGAAAATAGAAGGAGAGATTAAAAGCTTCCAGGACAAACAAAAACTAAAGGAATTTGCAAACACCAAGCCAACCCTACAGGAAACATTGAAAGGGGCTCTTTAAGCAAAGAGAGCCTAAGAGAAACATACACCAGAAAGGAAGAGACACAATATACAGTAAGAGGCACTTTACAGGCAATACAAGGGCTCTAAATCCACATCTCTCAAGAGTGACCCTGACTGTAAATGGACTAAATGCCCCAACTAAAAGACACAGGGTATCAGAATGGATAAAAAAACAACACCCATCGATATGCTGTCTACAAAAAACTCATTTTACACACAAAGACAACTCCAGATTTAAAGTGAGGGGGTGGAAAACAATTTACCATGCCAATGGACCTCCAAAGAAAGCAGGAGTGGCAATCCTTATATCATAGATTTCAAGCCAAAGAATATCATAAGAGATGAGGAAGGACACTATATCATACTTAAAGGATCTGTCCAACAAGAAGATCTAACAACTGTAAATATCTATGCCCCTAACATGGGAGCAGCCAATTATATAAACCAATTAATAACAAAATCAAAGAAACACATGGACAATAATACAACATTAGTAGGGGACTTTAACACCCCCTTACTGAAATGGACAGATCATCAAAGCAAAAGATCGACAAGGAAATAAAGGCTTGAAATGACACCCTGGACCAGTTGGACATCACAGATATATTCAGAACATTCCATCTGAAAAGAAAAGAATACACAGTCTTCTCTAGTGCACATGGAACGTTCTCCAGAATAGACAATATTCTGGGTCACAAATCAGGTCTCAACAGGTACCAAAAGATTGGGATCATTCCCTGCATATTTTCAGACCATAATGCTCTAAAACTAGAACTCAACCACAAGAGGAAAGTTGGAAGGAACTTAAATACGTGGAAGCTAAAGAACATTCTACTAAAGAATGAATGGGTCAACCAGGAAATTAAAGAAGAATGTAAAAAAATTCATGGAAACAAATGGAAATAAAAACACAACTGTTCAAAATCTTTGGGACACATCAAAAGCCATCCTGAGAGGAAAGAATATAGCTATACAAGCCATCCTCAAGAAACAAGAAAGGTCTCAAGTACACAACCTAACTCTACACCTACAAAAGCTAGAGAAAGAACAGCAAAGAAAGCCTACAGCCAGCAGGAGAAGAGAAATAATAAAGGTCAGAGCAGAAATCAATGAAATAGAAACCAAAAGAATAGTGGAATAAATCAACGAAACTAGGAGCTGGTTCTTTGAAGGAATTAATAAGATCGATAAACCCCTAGCCAGACTTATCCAAAAGAAAAGAGAAAGGACTCAAATTAATAAAATCATGAATGAAAGAGGATAGATCACAACCAACACCAAAGAAAAACAAACAACTATAAGAACATATAAGTAGCAACGCTACACTAGCAAATTTGACAATCTGGAAGAAATGGATGCATTCCTAGAGACATATAAACTACCAAAACTGAACCAGGAAGAAATTGAAAACCTAATAGACCCATCACCAGTAAGGAGATTGAAGCAGTCATCAAAAATCTCCCAACAACAACAAAAAAATCTCCCAACAAACAAGAGCCCAGGGCCAGACTGCTTCCCAGGTGAATTCTACCAAACATTTAAAGAAGAATTAATACCTATTTTCCTGAAACTGTTCCAAAAAATAGAAATGGAAAGAAAACTTCCAAACTCATTTTATGAGGCCATCATTGCCTTGATCCCAAAACCAGGCAAAGACCCCATCAAAAAGGAGTATTACAGACCAATATCCTTGATGAACACGGAAGCAAAAATCCTCAAGAAAATACTAGCCAATAGGATCCAGCAGCACATAAAAAGGATTATTCACCACGACCAAGTGGGATTTATTCCTGGGATGCACGGTTGGTTTAACATTTGCGAATCAATGAATGTGATACAAGACATGAACAAAAGAAAGAACAAGAACCATATGATCCTCTCAATAGATCATGAAAAGGCATTTGACAAAGTTTAGCACCCTTTTTGATTAAAATTCTTCACAGTGTAGGCATAGAGGATACATACCTCAATATCATCAAAGCCATCTATGAAAAGCTCACAGCAAATATCATTCTCAATGGAAGAAATCTGAGAGCTTCTCCCCTCAAGTCAGGAACACGGCAGGACTGTCCACTATCACCACTGCTATTTAACATAGTACTAGAAGTCCTAGCCTCAGCAATCAGACAACACAAAGAAACAAATGCATCCAAATCGGCCAGGAAGAAGTCATACTCTCACTCTACAGATGATAGGATACTTTATGTGGAAAACCCAAAGGACTCCACTCCAAAACTGCTAGAACTTGTACAAGAATTCAGCAAAGTGACTGGATATAAAATCAATGCACAGAAATCACTTGCATTTCTATATACCAACAGCAAAACAGAGGAAAGAGAAATTAAAGTGTCAATCCCATTTACAATTGCACCCAAAACCATAACGTACCTAGGAATAAACGTAACCAAAAAGCAAAAAATCTTTATTCAGAAAATTATAAAGTACTCATGAAAAAAATTGAGGAAGACAGAAAGAAGTGGAAAACCATTCCGTGCTCATGGATGGGAAAAACAAATATTGGGAAAATATCTATACTACCTAGTGCAATCCCCATCAAAATACCAGCAATTTATTTCAAAGAAATGGAACAAATAATCCTAAAATTTATATGCAACCAGAAAAGACCTCGAATAGCCAAAGGAATGTTGAAAAAGAAAACCAAAGTTGGTGGCATCACAATTCCAGACTTCAAGCTCTATTACAAAGCTGTCATCATCAAGACAGTGTGGTACTGGCACAAAAACAGACACATAGGTCAGTGGAACAGAATAGAGAGTCCAGAAATGGACCCTCAACTCTATGGTCAACTCATCTTCGACAAAGCAGGAAAGAATGTCCAATGGGAAAAAGTCAGTCTCTTGAACAAATGGTGTTGGGAAAACTGGACAGCCACATGCAGAAAAATCAAACGGGATCATTTCCTTGCACCACATGCAAAAATAGACTCAGAATGGATAAAAACCTCAATGTGAGAAAGGAATCCATCAAAATCCTTGAGGAGAACACAGGCAGCACCCTCTTCGACTTCAACCACAGCAACTTCTTCCTAGGAACATCACCAAAGGCAAGGGAAGCAAGGGCAAAAATGAACTATTGGGACTTCATCAAGATGAAAAGCTTTTGCACAGCAAAGGAAACAGTCAACAAAACTTAAAGACAACTGACAGAATGGGAGACGATATTTGCAAATGACATATCAGATAAAGGGCTTGTATCCAAAATCTATAAAGAACTTCTCAAACTCAACACCCCAAAAAACAAATAACCCAGTCAAGAAATGGGCAGAAGACATGAACAGACATTTCTCCAAAGAAGACATCCAAATGGCCAATAGACACATGAGAAAGTGCTCAACATCACTCGGCATCAGGGAAATACAAATCAAAACCACAGCGAGATACCACCTCACACCAGTCACAATGGCTAAAATCAACAAGTCAGGAAACAAAAGATGTTGGCGAGGATGCGGAGAAAGGGGAACCCTCCTACACTGTTGGTGGAAATGCAAGCTGGTGCAGCCACTCTGGAAAACAGTATGGAGGCTCCTCAAAAAGTTGTAAATAGGGCTACCCTATGACCCAGCAATCACACTACTGGGTATTTACACTAAAGATACAAGGGTAGTGACCCTCAGGGGCACATGCACCTGAATGTTTATAGCAGCAATGTCCACAATAGCCAAACTATGGAGAGAACCTAGATGTCCATCCACAGATGAAGAGATAAAGAAGATGTGGTATATGTATACAATGGAATACTATGCAGCTATCAAAAGAAACGAAATTTCGCCATTTGCAACAACTTGGTTGGAACTAGAGGGTATTATGCTGAGTGAAATAAGTGAATCAGAGAAAGACAATTACCATATGATCTCTCTGATATGAGGAACTTGAGGGGCAGGGTGGGGGGTTGTGGGGGATAGGGAGGGAAAAATAATGAAACAAGATAGTACGGGGAAGGAGACAAACCATAAGAGACTCCTAATCTCACAAAACAAACTGAGGGTTACTGGGGTTTGGGAGGGTAGGGATAGGGTGGATGGGTTATGGACATTGGGGAGGGTTTGTGCTATGGTCAATGCTGTGAAAGGCGTAAGCCTAATGATTCACAGACCTGTACCCCTGGGCAAATAATAATAATAGTAATAAATTTAAAAAAGGCATTTTATTCCTTGATCAATTTTTTAAATATTACACAAATTTAAAATTCTATTTCATTTGTTTTAATTTTAAGTCACTGATTTTTAAACTCAGAATCAATTGTTTGTGCAAATGGTTTGGATTTTTTATCCCTACCATAATCTACTGACTTTAGGTACTGCTGTTCTCAGTTTTGTTTATGTGTCATTATATTTACCAAGTCAATTTTACAGATGCTCATTATGAATATTAATATATTCTTGCCTGTTTTATTGATATAATTGACATAGTGCCTTGTGTATATTTAAGGTACACAATGCAATGATTTCACTTTCATATACCCTAAAAGTTCACCAGAATAAACTGAGTTCATCACTACCATCTCTTAAAGATACAAAAGTCTAGCACAAGAAAAAGGAAAAGGTTTTTCTTTGTGATGAGAACTCTTAGAATTGGCTCTCTTGACTGTGAAGTCTGAAAAACAAACTGAGGGTTATGGAGGGCCAAGAGGAGGAGAGGTATGCCTGGAGGTGGGTATTAAGGATGGCACATAATCCATGGAGTACTGGGTATGGTGTAAAAATAATGAATCTTGGATCACTGAAAAAATAAAAAATAAAAAGAATTGGCTCTCTTAACACCTCTCAAATACACCATAGAGCGATGTGAACTGTGGTCATCAGGTTGTACACTACATTCCTATTACGTAGTTATCTTAGAACTGGAAGTTTGTACCTTTGCACCATTCACTCAATCCCTGCCCCACCCTCCACCCTCTGCTTCTGGTTACTTCAATGTGATATCTTTTTCTGAGTGAGTTTTTGTCCTTTTCTCTTCTTTGTTTCAGATTCTGCATAGAAGGGAAAAATATATCTCTATCTAGTCTATATCTATATCTATATACTTCATATATAGAGTATTTGCCGTCCTCTGCCTCACTTATTTCACTTGGCATCATGCTTAAAAGTCCATTACTGTTATCACACTTATCAGGATTTCCTTTCCTTAAGCCTGGTTAATATCTCATTATATAGGTAAACACTTCTTTATCCACCTCACCACTAAAGGGCACTGATATTTTTGGTGTCTTGGTTTTGAAAATAATGCTTCTTGAACATGGAGGTGGATGCAGAGATTTCTTGGACATATTCCTCGGTTTTCTATGGGTATGTTCCCAGATGTGGAAATGCAGGATCCTATGGTAGATCTATTTTTAATTTTTTGAGGAACCTCCATACTGAATTGCATAGTGACTGTCCCAATGTGTATTCCCACCAATGGTGCCCAAGGGTTCCCTTTGCCCCATATCCTTACCAGCATTTGTTATCTCTTGTCTTTTTAGGATAGCTATTCCAGTTGATGTGATGTGATATCTCATTATTCATTAGCTTGCATTTTTCTGATGGTTAGTCATGTTGAGAACCTTTTTTCCAACCTGTTTCTCATGCGTTTATGTTCTCTGGGAAAATGCCAGAGTGCTGGACACTTACTGTGGCCTGGGGACAAGACTAGTCTCCATGGGACCTTCAAGGTCCTCCTTTGGACATACAGGAATGGGCGCAGAAGCACTCTTCTGGCTGAAGTGAGGGTGCTGGAACAGTAAAGAGGACACCATGGGAAAGGAGGGAAGAGGAGGAAAGAGAGGGTTCTGAGGTCCTTTCCTCTTCCCTTGGAGGCTGGAGATCCTGCTCCTTTGACCCTGTGACTCTGGAAAGCCAGTACCTTGAGGACCCCTCCCCAAAAGGCGTCTCTTTCTTTGCTGGTGTGCCTATCTGGGGATGTCCCAGGTGAGCTAGAGAACAGGGTACAGGGCACTTCCCTGTCCAAGGTACCTCATGAGTTCTTCTGGAGGAACTGGAACGGGAAGAGTCAGGCAGAAGTCACCATGGTTGTCCCCTTCCCAGAAACAGCCTGAAACTTTGAGTAGCATTTCTCCCTACAATCTAGGTGGTTAAGAGGAGAGGTGGGCTCCAAGACCTTCTCAATGGTTCATTCACTAACTCTACACTAAAGCACTCCCCTATGCCAGGTACTTTGGTGGGCCCATGCATAGCGCTGAAGACACCTACAGCTCCTTCCCTTTAGGATCCCACAGTCTAGAGATGGACCAAAGCACAAAACAAAGACATATGAAAGAAAAGAGCAAGTGCTCTATACGACAAATGAAGTGTGCTCTGAAGGAAGACTGCAGAGTCATTGGATAGGAAGGCCTGAGAGACCTCACTGAGGGTGACTTTTCTGAGAAGAGAATGAAAAAAGGAAGCCAGTCCTGCACAAGTCTGGGTGCAGTGTGTCAGGAGGAAGGGACCTCTGCTGCAGATCCTCACTACCAGAAGTTGGTTTGGCCAGAGGAGGTGAAAAAGTCATCCAGTGTGGTTGGAGAGAAACTGGGAGCAGAGAAGAGGGGAGGAAGGAAGGCAGGGAGAGAGGCTGAGGCCTGGGAGAGAGTTATCTATTGTTTCTCTGTGACTGCACTGCCCCTATACCCTGTATCTTCAAATGAATGTATTTAATTTCCCACAGTTTTTGTGGAAGATGAATGCAGGCACAATTTATTGCGTTTCCCCTGCCTCAAGTTACCTCAGAGCCTGTGGCTGTGACTGAGGCTAAACTGGCAGATGATTTTCTCTCAAGTTAGCTCCCATAATTCAGGATGCCATCTGGACTCATAAAATGAGTTTCTGTGTGTCTTTCGGCCTTGGCACTGCCTCAGTTCTCTGCCTTGTGAGCCCCTATGGATGGCAGCTCAAAATATCTGTGCTTGATTGTTGGTTCTGAGTTAGAGAAGAAAAAGGCAATGAGGGAGAAGTGGAATATGAGAAGAGTAACTAGGAAGTAAGAAATTCTTTGCGTGACATATGGAGAAACTCTAGACGTGATATTTCATGATGTTAACTATATCCTGTGGGTCAGAAGCCAGTCACTAACCACCCAGAGGTTATGGTGATGACTATACCACAGGTCAGGATCCCTGAGAGACATTGTGAAGGCTGCTCCCCTCATAGACCAAAATGAGGAGAAGTGTTCTCATTCTAAATGTATAAGGAAACAACTGAACGGTTTTACTACAGAGGATGACAAAGTCTGCATCCTCATGCATTTCCACCCGTCACAGTGCCATGGTATAATGAGGCCAAGAGGGAAAGTGATGGTCCCAATATTACATGGCTGGGACCCAGGCCTCCTTTGAGCAGTCCTCCAGGCCAAGTCCCACCCCTTCTTGTAATTCTTCCATCCTTAAACTTGTGCCTCAGACACACATGACACCATCCCAAGCATGTTATAAATAAATATGATCCACATACACCTGATGATGTCCCAAGGAAGTGGCTTCTAGCCTGATCCCCACTATTCAGGTTGGGATAGTGGAATGCACAATGACTTAGGGCATGGAACTGGGAAAGGAAACACAGAAAAAAGGTCTGACTTCAGTTCTGTCTTCTGAAAGGTAGGACCGTAGGTACATTTCCATAGAGTGGTGCCTACAGTATTTTTGGCTCATTGTGTACAGTACAGAGATGACATGGGGAAGTTTAAAGGTAAATAGTCAACTTACGAGAAGGGGATCTGGAGACATCTGACTGAACAAAGGGGCCCAGGTACTAGAATCTTGAAAGAGCGACCTCTCTTCCTTCATGACAGGCCCCAACTGAACTTAAACTCTGGTGCCCAGGCACCCACTTTCCAAAGACAGCCTGTTCTCCAGCTCACTTGAGTGGAGACATTCAAGAGAACAAAATGTTCTGTTGTGTATTCCTATTTTCAGGGGCTCTAGGCCCAAGTAAACCCAGAGTGGAAGACGTTTATGTCATTGTAGATGTCGGCTCAACCCTTTTCCCCAGAGCTTCTGGTCATGTGGCAGGACACACCAACAGGTAACACAAGGCAGCTCCAGGTAGTCCACTGGAGAGCTGGCAACAACTATGATCCCACCTCAGTGGGCCCATACCTCTCCCCCCTCACTCTGTTCTGCGTGTGGGTGTGTGCGTGTGTGTAGAGGTGGGGACAGATGAAGGACATGCCCTTCCTGGGAAGAAGCAAGCTGCCAGATGTTGGAAGCCTGGCACATCTTTCATGTTCATACCCCAGGTCATAGCAGGCAGGATGAGAAGGTGAGTGCTAGGGACCAAGCTCAACTACCTGTATGGTAGTCATGAGCCTTAGAGTTTCCTCTGCCTACCTCCTTGCTCAATGTCTTTTCAGCTGCCCCTCTGAGCCTGAACTGCAGAATATGATTTCTTATGAGGTGTCCCCTTGCATCAATGTCCCTGGAGGACACTAATGTCTCTTGGTGCTATACATATGGGGCACTGCACTTTCAGAGATGCACCCAGGAGATCCTGGATCAGTTGTTCTGTGAATTCAACTACTCCAACTCCCTAGACAAATGTTAGGTGCACCAAGCCACCCAGGATCAGTGCTGCTCTGAGGTCAGAATGGGAAGAAGGCTCTCCACACCCAGCAACCCCCCCAACAAATACGGGAACAAACCTGGGGCTCTCCCTCAGTGTTTCCACATGAGTGTCCCACAGGCCCAACCACAAAGTCATCCGAACATCCACACCTCCACCACCAGCTGTGGGATAAGGTAGGAAGACATTCTTCACATATCTGGGAGTGGTAGAGAATATCGTGAATACTTCCTGCAGTTTGGAGGGAAGTTACTTTCTTTCATTTGGTTTTGTTTTACTTTTCACAAAGTCATGAGTATCTCTGCCTTTTACTACTGTCTTTATGATTTTCCCTACTCATCCCAGCTATCCTGTGTAGATCCCAACTCCACTGCCCTTGGACTTGTCCAAACCCTTCTAAAACCTAACAGCGAATAGGGTGATTGAACATAAAAAAGGGACGGTGGGATGAAGCCATTCTATAGGTTTTTCTGTAACATATCATCTCTCAGAACACATCAAATCATTGTAGGTCCACCACGTCACAAGCTGTGTCCTTATATGTCTTCATGGTCCTCCATAAAGGAGGTTGTCTGCCACAGTAGCTCAGCCTTTCAAGGATGGTGGAACTTGATATGATTCAATTCTGTTGCCATTTCAGCAATGCTGCAAGGAACGAACACCTTAAGTGTCCTAACAAGCCTTTTTAGTTGCTAGATCTGCTAGAACATAGAGCCACAGACTGGGTGGAAAGCCTCTGATGCCTCCTGGCCCAGGTAGCTGGCTCTGTCTTTTCAGAGTTCCACCCAGGGCATCTTTGATGAGCTGGTACAATGGTTCAGCTACTCCATCATGCTAGATGAGCAGCAGGGTCGTCAGGCCACCAACAACATCTAGTGTGGGTCTGGGGTGAGAATGGGTCCAGATTCATGTCCAGTCTCAGGACCCAGACATGATCAGGGCAAGGCCAGAAACCAGACTAGAAACAACTGGCTGCCCTGGGGCCTGCTGAGGAAGGTGGTTTTCCCCTGAAGCTTTCTCCCCATATTAGGAACAGACCAAGCCTCATCAGCATGGGAGCAATGTCATGCCATCATGCTTTGGACAGTTCTCAGGGCCAACGTAGATGAACATGAGCAGCATTGGAGATTCTAAGCCTCTCTTTTCTCCTGTGTGCAGTAGGGATGTTTACTGATGACTCAAAGGCATATAGCTCTTAATACAGGCTATGAAGAGAGAGAAATGCTATTGTTGATCAGCTAACAGAACATGTTGAAGTCACCAGTGTTTTATCATTTCACTCCTAAATCCAACTGTACTTTTCAGCCTAGAACCTTTTTCTGGGTGGGCACTCAAGTCCTTTCCCTTGCACAAGATCCCGAAGGGATGGGAGTATGCATTCTGAGCTCCAGACCCTGATCTTCCTGGTAGTTCATGGTGTTGAAGCTGACTACGTTGCCCACCCACCCCATCTTGTCTACCTGATGGGTGAAGGAATCATCCCCATCCCTGGATGAGACCTGCATGATGCTCACGCTCAAAGAAGGTATGATGGAGAATTGTGTACACTCCTTGGTATTATCTTTCCTGGATAGAAGCATCTCAAACATCACAACTATTTTCCGCATCTACCAGGGGCTCACCTCAGCCCAGAAGGTCCCAGGCCAGCAGTTCAATAGGCGAGTGCCCTCACCCATCTACTAGTTGTATGTCTTGGGAATGTCACTGTACCTCTCTGACCTTCACTTTCCTCTTCTGAAAAGTGGGGGTTATAAGAGGATGAACCTCATAGGCTGACTGTAGGAAATTATGGGAGGAAATATGGCACAGGCTTCTCTGGTGCCTGGCTCTGTAGAAAGGGCTGCTGTGTATGCTGGGCATCCTCACGGTTAACATTTCTTGCCCCAGGAACACGCTCTCAAGCTCAATCCTCACAAGCCTGTGGCCCTTTGGGGTTTATGAAAGGAAATGGAAAGCAGGCAGTTTTCCTATTTGCAAAGGACGTCTGAGATTCCATCAAGCTGGTCCTGGTTGTTGTCTTTTATGTGACCAGATTAGCGGGACACTGGTAGCAGGTAGGGCAGCCCAAGGGCCACTCAGGGTTTGGAAAGTCTTGGTTGGGATTATTTCATTCAGTATATTAAGCACCAAGGAATGTAGACACTTTCTAGTTACTAAGAGGAGGGTACATGTTGCATGGAGCACTGGGTGTGGTGCATAAACAATTAATCTTGGATCACTGAAAAAATAAAAGAAAAAATAACAAAGGAAAAAAGATACCTCAATGGATAAAGTAGAGACAGCGTTTGGGTCTCAATTCTAGTCAGAGGATCAGATAGTCCCTCTACACATCATAAGCACACCTGTCTAGAGTTCGTTAGATGGAACATCTTCATGGCCTGTGCCAGGGATGAATGAATCCACCTATATTTGGACCATGAGGATGGGCTATAAGATCAAGTAAAAACAGGATAGATCTTTGGGTCCAGAAGGAGGGCCTGCTGCCTCCACAGAGCAGGGACAGAGACTACAGAAGTTGTTGCTGGGGAGGGACATTCAGAATCATTGATCTCACAGATCTCTTGATTTCCATAGAAGGGCTACATTGAGTGGCTTCCTGTGAAGAAGCAAATGAGTCAAAGAGAACTGTGGAGTGGGTCCAAAACTCTCTGGGAAGCAGAACACAGTCTGAGCTGAGTTGGTGCCTAAAACACCCATCCCTTGGATGGTCCATTCTTGCTCTGCCTGCCCTTTCCCATATCCACTTCTGCTGACCACCACAAGTTGGGCCAAGAACAGAAGGTGTGGTGAGCAAACCACTCACAAATCTGCCTCCAACCTAAGCCCTGATACTGGTCTGCATGGAGGATGCATGTAGACTAGGCTCATGGCCAAGAAGAGGAGAGTATAAGTGGAAAAAAACAGACTCATACAGGTTTTCTAGATGACCAGGCCTTCCAGGGCAAGGACAACCCAAAGGGGTTGGAAGTGGGCTGGGGCCATTCTGTGCGACCCACACAGAAAGAGTGGTGCTGTGGGAGTAACATGTGGAGTGAAAGGCCAGGCCTCTGACTCTGCTCCACATATGTCTCTCCCCAGCACCCTGTGTCCCATCTTGGGTCCCTGGCCTGACCAGACATTGCAGGATATCTGGTATTCCCTGCACTGTGCCTGCTTTGAGGTAAAGGGGTCCAGAAGGAGGGCCTGCTGCCTCCACAGAGCAGGGACAGAGACTACACGGTTGCTGCTGGGGAAGGACATTCAGAATCATGGGTCTCGAAGATCTCTTGAAGATCTGAAGTGGTGTGACTGGGACCTGAAGAACCATGCCTCCATTCTCCTGATGCAGCGGGAACTTCTGGAGCTCACTGAGGCAGACACACAAGGTAAGGGGCATTGCAAGCTGGGCAGGTGATCTGGGGTGGGGTTCATGGGCTGGGTATTCCTTGAAAGGCCATGGGATCTGTCCTGTTTTTGGAAAGGCACATGGCAAGTCAGTGACATGGATGAACCTTTCCCTTTATCCTGCCCCAGTGCCAACTCCAGGGCTCCCTCCAGTGGCAGAGCCAGCAAAAGGGCCTCCTGTGGAGCTAGAGGCAATCCCGGCTCTGTATCAACCATCACCTCCAGTGTCAGAGCCAGCCTCACCTCCATCAGCAGTTCCATACCTGGAACAGGGGCTCCCATTTTCTGTATGGGGTCTGGGTCCTGAGCCGCAGACAGCTGGACCATCAGCTTGCCTGGGAATTTTCACTCCAGCTCTCCAAATAGAGACCGAGGCCATTCTGGCACCAGAGGTTTCCTGCCACACCAAGAACTGGCTGAATGAGGAGAAGCCTGATTTCCTGGACTTCCCTCCCAAGCTGGTGGCAGAGCAACTGACATACATGAATGCAGTGAGCAGCTGAGCTCTCAGGGCGGGGCAGGGACAGCTTTTCTTCTGCTCTCAGCTGCCCTCTACCTGCATTTCCCTGATGTGGACTCCTATGATATGGGACCAGATCTCAGCTGCACCCCTTACTGACCATGGAAACCCATCAGTGTCCTTAGACATGAGCTTTCACTGTCCACCTGGTGACTGTGGAGACTGACACTGATAAGGACTGAGGCAGAGGTACCATGTAGATGAAATGAGCCAGAACAGATAGACAAATGGGCAGGCTCTGGTCCCTTGGGTGCAGGAGGGCAACTCCCTGTGTGAAGCCAAGTCCATGGGTCACCCACCCATCTGCCTTGGAGGCTGAGCACCCTCAGCAGGTATTAGACATCTGATGTGTACTTAAGGACAGAGTAGACAGACAAACCCGTGGTTTCAGCTAACATGAGAGAATGTGCATCTGAAAGGAGAGAAGGACCATTTGGAGGAGAAAATGCCCCCTTGGGATCACCACCTGGAACGGCCACCTGGAGCTGGGATGATCAGGGTGCACATGTCCTCCTTCCTTTCCTTGCCTCTACTTTCTCCTGGGCCATCCTGTACTGGGTTACCTCAGAGAAAAAGAATGGAATGAAATCCCGGGTCCCTAACCAGTCTCAGGCCACATTCTCCACTTCCTGTGTTCCAGCTCGCAATTGTGATCCCTACCTCCAACATGAGTCTTGCATGTGAGAACATGTGTTTGGGTAAACAAACATCCCCCTGGATTTCCTCCTTTAGGAGCTGTTCAAGAAGGTGCTGCCCCATCAGTGCCTGGGCTCTGTCTGGTCCAAGCAGAATAAGCCTGACAATGAGCACCAGGTACGCACAGTCCGGGCCACCATCACCCAGTTCAACAGTGTGGTCAACTGTGTCATCACCACCTGCCTTGGCAACCCATAGATGACCACCAGGGACAGGGTTATGGTGGTGGAGCACTGGATCAAGGTGGCCAAGATATGCTATGGGAGGCCCAGCTGACTTGCTCTCCTGAGCATCAGGAACTGCTCTTCTGTCTTTATCACTTCTCAGGGTTGAAGTCTTTGGTCTAAGACTTAGGGACGATGTGGTCCCTGAGCTCTTCTTTCCAGGGGTGTGTTGATCTTAACTTGCATGCCCCAGTATTGGGATTTTCAATTCATATCTGGCTCCTACTTTGGAGTGAGGCTACATATGCTGTGATTTTCAAAAAGCAGCCCTGAAGGTGATTAGGAGAAGTCTTATGTTCTGGGAGGGTGAGGGCAAAGGGAATCAAGGAGAAGTTACTAAGGGTCCTAGGTCCTTCCATGTGGGAAGCTGGAGTGGGCCAGGAGGCTGAAGCATTTTCAGGGGAGGGTTCCTGTAGGCACCAGAGAGCAGGGACTCATCCCTGCACATCAGCAACAACCCTACCCCTCATGACACAGCGTATTGTCCCATACCTTGGCACTTTCATCACTGACCTGGTGGTGCTAGATACTGCAATAGAGGGCTATCTGGAGGTGGGTGAGTCTGAGGATTGTGGGGAGGGATCAGAGTCCTGAGGTTTGAAAGCAGAGAACCCCTGAGCTTTCCATACTTGGCAAACCTCCCCTCTTGACAACCTCACAGCTCCCCTGTGAGCTGGGGTCTCTTACACATCTCAGTGATGAGTGAAGGGAGGGTGCACTTAGGACACTGGTCCCAGTGTCCAAGACTGGTGAAGCAGCAGAGCTTCCTGAAGGCAAAGCTGCATGAGGTCTGTCTGAATGGACCTCAGCCTCTCCCTCTGAGATTCCTATAAAGTCAGGACCCTGCACATCAGCAACAACACTTCATAGCCCAGCAGCCTTCCTGCCTGAGGCTTCAGCCGCCCCTTCTGTCATCAGAGAGTGTTGTGTTGCAGGGTCCCAACCTAATCACTTCATCTGCCCCATGTCCACCTTTCTCTGGACTCCAAGGCCTGTCCTGGACCCCATTCCCATTATCTCTGTATGAGCAGACCCTTCATGTGTCCTGGCCTAATCGCAGCATAAGAAGTGGTAGGTGTGTAAGGTGCAAGTACTAACCAGGGGGCTCTTTCTGATAGACTTTGGTTGTCTGCTTTCCAGGGGAATGAGATCAACAAACAGTAAAAGAATTAGGTGAGCATATGTGGCACTTCCTGTAGGGAAGGGGAGGCATTGGGTATCAGAGATGCCCCTGGGAAGAACATTCCTTGGCTCCATCCCTTCCCTCTCACATTCACCGGGATAGGTTGATAAGAAACAAGTGGAAAACCCATCAAGTTAGTAAGTAGGGATAGAGGAAAGGTATCAAGGAGAACTTCCTAGAGGACGGGCTATTTCTACTTGCCTCTGAGAACAGGTTGGGACTGGATGAACTTGCAGGCAGGAGGGTGGCCATGTGTGCCAAGACCCAGGATGGGTCCCCTGTCCTGCTGCTCAAAACTCATGAGGACCTGCAGCTTCCCCACCCAGGCCCTGTATCCATCCTGTGCTTCTCTCTTGGTCCAGGAATACAAAGTTATGATGGAGATCATGCTTCTCCAGGTGGCTACAGATAATTACAACCTAGAACCCAAGGATCCATTTAGGGCCTGGTTCCAGTCTGTGGATCGGATCAGTGGGGATGAGAAGTGAGGCCCATCAGGAGCTGGGTTAGGGTCAGGGTGGACTCTTTCTGCTGGCCCCTCCAGGGATCCTTCTTCTATGGCTCCCTGGGCAGCCTCAGTCCTTGTCACTGGGGAGCCAGACTCCAGCTATGGGAAAACTCTGGGAGAGACTCCTGAATCGATGCTGCTGGTCAACTCACAGGTGTCCCTCTGTCCTTAGCTACATCCTGTCCTACCAGCTGGATCCCCGGTCCTAGGTGGCCAGCAGAACTCAAACACAAGAAGAAATGGCCACCGTCACCCTCAGGGCTGAGCCTGTGTCCAGTGGCAGTGCAAGGATTATTCCTCAGCAGCTGGTATACTTGTGGTGCATGTGCCCCATCCACTCAACAACCTTTCCTCCCTCCTATTTACTTATTTTGGGCAGGACAATATTTAATAGTTTTAAATAGTTAAGTGATAGATTTGACTATGATTATATTAAAACTCTTTTTTCTCCTTTTATACTCCAAGAGTTTGGTTCTTTTACTTCATACAGTACTGTAAAAGTTGTACAGACTCTCCTATCCATTCCTTTTATTTTTTATTTATATTTATATTTATATTTATTTTTAATTTTTTAATTATTATTTGCCCCAGGGGTACAGGTCTGTGAATCATCAGGCTTACACCTTCCACAGCATTCACCATAGCACAAACCCTCCCAAATGTCCATAACACATCTACCCTATCCCTACCCTCCAACCCCACAGTAACCCTCAGTTTGTTTTGTGAGATTAAGAGTCTTTTATGGTTTGTGTCCTTCCCGATCCCATCTTGTTTTATTATTAATCCCTTCCTACCCTCCAAAACCCCCCGCCCTGGCCCTCAACTTCCTCATATCAGAGAGATCATATGATAACTGTCTTTCTCCAGTTGACTTCTTTGGCTTAGTATAATACCCTCTAGTTCCATCCACGTTGATGCAAATGGCAAGATTTCATTTCTTTTGATGGTGGCATAGTATTCCATTGTATATATATATATTACCACATCTTCCTTATCCATTCTTCTGTTGATGGACATCTAGGTTCTTTCCATACTTTGGCTACTGTGGACATTGCTGCTCTTGGACATTGCTGCTCTAAGCATTTGGGTGCATGTGCCCCTGAGGATCACTTCCTTTGTATCTTTAGGGTAAATACCCAGTAGTGAGATTGTGCGGTCGTAGGGTAGCTCTATTTTCAACTTTTTGAGGAATCTCTGTACTGTTTTCCAGAGTGGCTGCACCAGCTTACATTCCCACCAACAGTGTAGGAGGGTTCCCCTTTCTCTGCATCCTCGCCAACATCTGTCATTTAATGAATTGTTAATTTGAGTTAATGTAACTGGTATGAGGTGGTAACTTGCTGTCGTTTTGATTTTTTTTTAAGATTTTATGTATTCATTTGACACAGAGAGAGATTACAAGTAGGCAGAGAGGCAGGCAGAGAGAGAGGAGAGAGGAGGAAGCAGGCTCCCTGCCGAGCAGAGAGCCCAATGTGGGCCTCGATCCCAGGACCCTGGGATCATGACCAGAGCCGAAGGCAGCGGCTTTAACCCACTGAGCCACCCAGGCGCCCTGTCGTTTTGATTTGTATTTCCCTGATGCCAAGTGTCGCTGACCACTTTCTCATGTGTCAGTTGGCCATTTGGATGTTTTCTTTGGAGAAATTTCTGTTCATGTCATCTGCCTATTTCTTGACTGGGTTATGTGTTCTATGGGTGTTGAGTCTGAGAAGCTCTTTATAGATTATGGATACTAGCCCTTTATCTGATATGTCATTTGCAAATATCTTCTCCCATTCTGTCAGTTGTCTTTTGGATTTGCTGACTGTTTCCTTTGCTGTGCAAAAGCTTTTCATCTTGATGAAGTCCCAATAGTTCATTTTTGCCCTTGCTTCCCTTGCCTTTGGTGATGTTCCTAGGAAGAAGTTGCTCCGGCTGAGGTCAAAGAGGGTGCTGCCTGTGTTCTCTTCAAGGATTTTGATGGATTCCTTTCTCACATTGATGTCTTTCATCCATTCTGAGTCTATTTTTGTGTGTGGTGCAAGGAAATGATCCAGTTTCATTTTTCTGCATGTGGCTGTTTTCCCAATACCATTTGTTGAAGAGACTGTCTTTTTTCCATTGGACATTCTTTCCTGCTTTGTCAAAGATGAGTTGATCATAGAGTTGAGGGTCCATTTTTGGGCTCTCTATTCTGTTCCACTGACCTATGTGTCTGTTTTTGTGCCAGTAACATACTGTCTTGATGATGACAGCTTTGTAATAAAGCTTGAAGTCTGGAATTGTGATGCCACCAACTTTGGTTTTCTTTTTCAACATTCCTTTGGCTATTCAGGGTCTTTTCTGGTTGCATATAAATTTTAGGATTATTTGTTCCATTTCTTTGAAATAAATTGCTGGTATTTTGATGGGGATTGCACTAAATGTGTAGATTGCTCTAGGTAGTATAGATATTTTCACAATATTTGTTCTTCCCATCCATGAGCATGGAATGGTTTTCCACTTCTTTCTGTCTTCCTCAATTTTTTTCATGAGTACTTTATAGTTTTCTGAGTACAGATTCTTTGCCTCTTTGGTTAGGTTTATTCCTAGGTACCTTATCGTTTTGGGTGCAATTGCAAATGGGGTTGACTCCTTAATTTCTCTTTCTTCTGTTTTGTTGTTGGTGTATAGAAATACAACTGATTTCTGTGCACTGATTTTATATCCTGACACTTTACTGAATTCCTGTATGCGTTCTAGCGGTTTTGGAGTGGAGTCCTTTGGGCTTTCCACATAAAGTGTCATATCATCTGCAAAGAGTGAGAGTTTGACTTCTTTCTTGCCAATTTGGATGCCTTTTGTTTCTTTGTGTTGTCTGATTGCTGAGGATAGGACTTTTAGTACTATGTCCACCCCCTCACATTAGGTGTCTTTGGGTCTAAAATGAGTTTCTTGTAGACAGTATATCGATGGGTCTTGTTTTTTTTATTTTTATCCATTCTGATATCCTGTGTCTTTTAATTGGGGCATTTAGACCATTTGCATTCAGGGTAACTATTGAGAGATATGAATTTAGTGCCATTGTATTGCCTGTAAGGTGGCTATTACTGTATATTGTGTCTCTTCCTTTGTGGTCTATGTTTCCTTTAGGCTCTCTTTGCTTAGAGGACCTCTTTCAGTATTTCCTGTAGGGCTGGCTTGGTGTTTGCAAATTCCTTGAGTTTTTGTTTGTCCTGGAAGCTTTTAATCTCTCCTTCTATTTTCAATGACAGCCTAGCTGGATATAGTATTCTTGGCTGCACATTTTTCTCGTTTAGTGCTCTGAATATATCATGCCAGTTCTTTCTGGCCTTCCAGGTCTCTGTGGATAGGTCGGTTGTCAGTCTCATATTTCTACCATTGTATGTTATAGACCTCTTGTCCTGAGATGCTTTAAGGATTTTCCCTTTGTCACCAAGACTTGTAAGTTTGACTATTAGATGATGCGGTGTGGACTTATTTTTATTGATTTTGAGGGGGGTTCTCTGTGCCTCCTGGATTTTGATGTTTGTTCCCTTCGCCAAATTAGGGAAATTCTATACTATAATTTGCTCCAATATACTTTCTGACCCTCTCTTTCTTTCTTCTTCTGGGATCCCAATTATTCTAATATTGTTTCATCTTATGGTGTCACTTATCTCTCGAATTCTCCCCTCACAGTCCAGTAGCTATTTGTCTCTTTTTTCCTCAACTTCTTTATTCTTTATCATTTGGTCTTCAATATCGCTAATTCTGTCTTCTGCCTCATTTATCCTAGTAGTAAGAGCTTCCATTTCTTATTGCACCTCATTAATAGCTTTTTAAAAAAGATTTTATTTATTTCACAGAAGGAGAGAGATCACAAGTAGGCTGAGAGGCAGGCAGAGAGAGAGGAGGAAGCAGGCTCCCCGCTGAGCAGAGAACCCAATGCAGGCCTTTATCCCAGGACCCTGAGATCATGACCTGAGCCGAAGGCAGAGGCTTTAACCCACTGAGCCACCCAGGTGCCCTCATTAATAGCTTTTCTTTACTTCAACTTGGTTAGATTTTAGTTCTTTTATTTCTCCAGAAAGCGTTTTTATCTCTCTAGAGAGGGATTCTCTATTATCTTCTATGCTTTTATCAAGCCCAGCTAGCACCTCGATAATTGTCATTCTGAACTCTAGTTCTGATGTATTACTAATGTCCGCATTGATTAGGTCCCTAGCCATTGTTACTGCCTCTTGTCCTTTTTTTTTGTGGTGACTTTTTCTACCTTATCATTTTATCCAGATAAGAATATGTGGATGAGAGAAGAAAATACTAAAGGGTGGCAATGACCCCAGAAAAATATACACTAACCAAATCAGAAGAGATCTGAAATTGGGGGAGAAGAAAGAGGGAGAAAAAAAGAAGAAAAATCTTTATCTTTATCTATATCTATTTCTGTCTCTGTCTCTATCTATATCTATCTCTATATCTATCTCCATCTCTATCTCTATATCTATTAGACTGGTGAATTGAACAGACCCTATATGTATACCAAAAATAAGGTTAAATACAATGAACAGATAAAATATGACTACAGCAAAGAAAAATAAAAAAGATTTTAAAAAAGGCATTGATAAAATAGTTAAAAAACATTAAAATATAAAAGGAAAAATTTAAAAGAAAAGAGTAAGAAAAAATGATAAAATTCAAAGACTTTAACTTTGAACGACTAAAGGATCATTGAAAAAGCCATGAATTCTATGTGTTGCTTTCCCCTAGCTCTGGAGTTCCACAATTCTCAGTGATCGGTGAACTTGGTCTTGGCTGGATGTTCTTGCTGATCTTCTGGGGGAGGGGCCTGTTGCTGTGATTCTCAAGTGTCTTTGCCTGAGGTGAAATTTCACCGCCCTTGCCAGGGGCCAGGCTAAGTAATTGGCTCTGGTTCACTCTTGGGAGCTTTTGTTCCCTGGAAGCTTTCTGTACAGCTTTGGAGGACGGGAATTAAAATGGCACTTCCCAATCTTAAACCCGGAGAGGCGGAGAGCTTGGGACCCCACTCCTCCCTGCTTCCTCAGAGAAAAGCAGTCAGTCCCTCCCATCTCCCTGGTCTCTGCCCGCCCTCCGAGCTCACAGTCTGTGACTGAGCACATCTATCTCTGACATGTGGCCCTGTTTAGAATCTCCAAACCCAGCAGATTCCTGCAGCATGCTCCCCTGCTGCTCCTCCTGGAGGAGGAAGGAGGGGGGTCTCTCTGTATCTGCCACTTGTGGGGTCCCTGCTCAAAGAGCGGTAGTGCAACTGTGCTTTGGATCCCGGTTTAAGGAAACACTGAGCTGAAAGACCACTCCTCAGCATGGCTCCTTCTCTCCAGTCGGCTTCTCCTCTCTGATACATGGGAGTTCTGTCGTGCTCAGACACCCCTGGTTTTTTGTGTCCCTGTGGGTCCTGAGACTACACTGTCCCCGTGAGCGCTTCACCTCCTGCTTAGCCTCTGGGGCGACATACCTCAGTGGAGCAGGCTACTAAAAGTTCCAATTTTGTGCTCCGTTGCTCTCTTAGTTGCCAGGAGTGGGCCTCTCCCCCTGGGATCTATCTTCCCATCCCTTCACGTTCACTTCTCCACATGTCTTACCTTCCAGGAAGTGGTCAATTTTCTGTTCCTAGAATTGTTGCTCTTCTTCTCTTTGATCTCCTGTTGAATTTGTAGGTGTTCAGACTGGTTTGATAGCTCTCTGCCTGAACTCCTTGGACCTGATGATAATCAGTCTCCTACTCCTCCGCCGTTTTGCTCTTCATCCCTGTGTTAAACACTTATAAGAATATTTTATTTATTTGAGAGAGAAAGAGAGAAGGCAAGAGAGGGAGGTGGTTCAGAGGGAGAAGCAGACTCTCTACTGAGCAGGTACCCCAATGTGGGACTTGATCCCAGGACTCCAGGATCATGCCCTGACCTGAAGGCAAACATTTAACCAACTGAGCCATCCAGATACCTCTGGATTAAACACTTTTAATTTTAATGATTTGTAGCAGTTTCTTATATATTTTGCATATTAGCGTCTTTTCTTTCTTTTTTTATTTTTAAAGATTTCATTTTTTAGAGACAGTGTGTGCAAATAACGGGAGGGGCAGAGGATGAGGTAGAGAATCTCAAGCAGAATCTGCAATGAGTATGAAGCCTAATGTGGGGCTTGATCTTATGACCCTGAGTTCATGATCTGAGATGGAATCAAGAGTTGGACACTTAATCAACTGAGCCACCCAGGGCCCCTAGTTTGTTTTCTGATACAGGTTTGCGATTGGATTCTCCCATTCTATAGATAGCCTTTTCATTCTGTTGATTGAAGAGACTATCCTTTCCTCATTGTGTACTCTTAGTACCGTCAACAAAGATCATTTATCCATGTATGTGCGAGTTAATTTGGGGGCTCTCTATTCTGTTACATTGCTCTATCTACCTGGGTTTTTTTTAATTAACATATAGCAAATGTTTCAGAGGTAGAGGTTAATGATTAATGATTCATCAGTTGCATATAATGCCCAATCCTCTTTACATCAAGTGCCCTCTTTAATGCCCATCCCCTGTTACCCCATCCCTCCACCCAACTCCCCTTCTGCAACCCTCAGTTTGTTTCCCAGAGTCAAGAGTGTCATATGGTTTGTCTCCCTCTCTTGATTTCTTACCCTTCAGTTTTCCCTCCCTTTCCCTATTGTCCTCTGCACTATTCCTTATGTTCCACATATGAGCAAAACCATATGACAATTGTCTTTCTCTGATTGATGTTTCACTTAGTATAATACCCTCCAGTTTTGCTTCTTAAATTCCCATGTGAGTGGGATCATGTGATATTTGTCTTTCTCTAACTTATTTCACTTAGCATAATACCCTTTTGTTTGAGGGTATTATGAACATTTGAATACCCACATAATTACAATTAGCGAGATTTCATTCTTTGGGATGACACTAATCTATATACCATTGGTATATATACATACCAATCTTCTTTACCCTTTCATCATTTGGGACATTTGGGTTCTCTCCATAGCTTGGTCATTGTTGATGATGGTGCTATAAACATTGGGGTGCATGTAACCCTTCGAATCTGTATTGTTACATCCTTTCATAAATACATAGTGGTGCAATTTCTGAATCATAGCATAGTTCTATTTTTAACTTTTTTTTTAAAGATTTTATTTATTTATTTCACAGAGGGAGAGAGATCACAAGGAGGCAGAGAGGCAGGCAGAGAGAGAGGGGGAAGCAGGCTCCATGCTGAGCAGGGAGCCCGATGCGGGCCTCAATCCCAGGACCCTGAGATCATGACCTGAGCCGAAAGCAGAGGCTTTAACCCACTAAGCCACCCAGGCGCCTTATTTTTAACTTTTTGAGGATCTGATCCTTGCTGTTCTCCAGAGTAGCTGCATCAGTTTACATTCCCACCAACAGTGTAGAAAAGTTTCACTTTCTCAGCATCCTTGCCAACATCTGTTATTTCCTGGCTTGTTAATTTTAGCTATTTTGACTGGTGTGAGGAGGTAGCTCATTGTGGTTTTGATTTGTATTTCCTTGATGCCAGGTGACATGGAACATTTTTTCATGAGTCTATTGGCCATTTGTATGCCTTCCTTGGAGAAATGTCTGTTCATGTCTTCTGCCCGTTTCTTGATTGGATCATTTGGTTTTTTGGGTGTTGAGTTTGATAAGTTCTTTATAGATCTTGGATACTAGCCCTTTATCTTATAAGGCACTTGCAAATATCTTCTTGCACTCTGTAGGTTGCCTTTTAGTTCTGTAGACTGTTTCCTTTGTTGTGCAAAAGCTTTTTATCTTGATGAAATTCCAGTAGTTCCTTTTTGCTTTTGTTTCCCTTGCCTTTGGAGATGTGTCTAGCAAGAAGATTGCTGTGTTGGAGGTGAAAGAGGTTGCTGCCTGTGTTCTCCTCTAAGCTTTTGATGGATTCCTGTCTCACACTTAGGTCTTTCATTCATTTTGAATTTATTTTTGTGTGTGGTGTAAGAAAGTGGTCCAGTTTCATTCTTCTGCATGTGGCTGTCCAATTTTCCCAGCACCATTTGTTGAAGAGAGTGTCATTTTTCCATTGGATATACTTTCCTGCTTTGTGGAAGATTACTTGACCCTAGGGTCAAGAGTCCATTTCTGGGGTCTCTATTCTGTTCCATTGATCTACGTGTCTGTTTTTGTGCCAGTACCATACAGTCTTGATGACAACAGCTTTGTAATATAGCTTGAAGCCCAGACTCATGATGCCTTCAGCTTTGGATTTCTTTTTCAATATTACTTTGGCTATTTGGGATTTTTTTTGGGGGGGTTCCATACAAATTTTAGGATTGTTTGCTCCAGGTCTATGAAAAATGCTGATGGTATTTTGACAGGGATTGCATTGAATGTGTAGATTGCTTTGGGTAGCATAGACATTTTAACAATATTTGTCCTTCCAATCCACGAGCATGGAATGTTTTAACATCCTTTTGTGTCTTCCTCAATTTCTATCATAAGGTTCTATAGTTTTTGGAGTACAGATCCTTTACCTCTTTGGTTTGATTTATTCCTAGGTAACTCAATGGTTTTCTGGTGCAATTGTAAGTGGGATTGATTCCTTGATTTCTCTTTCTTCTGCCTCATTCTTTGTGTATCAACATGCAACTGACTTCTGCGCATTGATTTTATATCCTGCTACTTTGCTGAATTTGCGTATGAATTCTAGCAATATCTGGGTTGAGTCTTTGGGGCTTTCTCCATAGAGTATCATGTCTTCTGCAAAGAGTGAGAGTTTGACTTCTTCTTTGCCAGTTTTGGATGTCTTTTATTTCTTTCTGTTGTCTGATTGCTGAGGCTAGGATTTCCAGTACTATGTGGAAAAACAGCAATGGGACATCCCTGTCATGTTCCTGACCTTAGGGGAAAAGCTGTCAGGTTTTCACCATTGAGGGTGATATTTGCCATGGTTTTTCTGTACATGGCTTTTGTGATGCTGAGGCATGTTCCCTCTATCCCTACACAACAGAGAGTTTTTATCAAGAAAAGATGCTGTATTTTCTTAAACGTTTTTTCTGCATCAATTGGGAGGGTCATATGGTTCTTGTCCTTTCTTTTATTAATGTGGCATACCACATTGATTGATTTGCAGATGTTGAATCACCCTTGCAGCCCAGGAATAAATCCTATGTGGTTGTGGTGAATTATCCTCTTAATGTACTGTTGAATCCTATTATCTACTATCTTGGTGAGAAAATTTGCATCCATGTTAGTCAGGGATATTGGTCTGTAATTCTCCTTTTTGGTGGGGTCTTTGGTTTGGGGATCAAGGTAGTGCTGGTTTCAGAGAATGAGTTTGGAAGTTTTCCTTCCATTTCTATTTTTTTGAAACAGCTTCAGGAGAATAGATATTAATGCTTCTTTAAATGTTTGGTTTCTGCTGGGAGACCATCTGGTCCTGGACTCTTGCTTGTTGGGAGATTCTTGATTACTGCTTCAATTTCTTTGCTGATTATGGGTTTGTTCGGGTTTTCTCTTTCTTCCTGTTTCACTTTTGGTAGTTTACATGTTTCTAGGAATGCATCCATTTCTTCCAGATTGCCAAGTTTGTTGGCACATAACTGCTCAAAATATGTTATAATTGTTTGTATTTCTTCAGTGTTGATTGTGATCTCTTTCATTCATTATTTTATTTGGGTCCTTTCTCTTTTCTTTTTTACAAGTCTGGCTAGGGTTTATCCATCTTATTCTTTCAAAGAATGAGCTCCCAGTTTCATTGATCTGTTCTACTGTACTTTCGATTTCTATGTCATTGATTTCTGCTCTAATCTTTATTTCTTTTCTCCTGCTATATTTAGGCTTTATTTGCTGGGTTTTTTCCAGCTCCTTTAGGTATAAGGTTAGGGTGTGTATTTGAGACTTTTCTTATTTCTTGAGAAAGGCCTGTATTGCTATATACATCCCTATTAGGACCACCTTTTTTTGCATCCCAAAGGTTCTGAACTGTCGTGTTTTCATTTTCATTTACTCCCATGTATTTTTAAAAATTCTTCTTTAATTTTCTGCTTGACCTATTCATTCTTTAGCAGGATGCTCTTTAACTTCCATGTATTTGTGGTGTTCCAAATTTTTTCTTGTGGTTGACTCTAAGTTTTACAGCATTGTGGTCTGAAAATATGCAGGGAACCATCCCAATCTTTGGGTACCAGTTGAGACCTGATTTGTGACCCAATATGTGATCCATTCTGGAGGATGTTCCATGTGCACTTGAGAAGAATGTGTATTCTTCTGCTTTGGGATGAAATGTTCTGAATATATATCTGAAGTCTATCTAGCCCAGTGTGTCATCCAAAGCTCTTGTTTTTTGATGCGAATAGTGAGATCTTGTTGATGGTTGATCTTCTGCTTAGATCATCTGTCCATTGCTGTGAGTGGGGTGTTTAAGTCCCTTACCTTTATTTGTATTATTATCAAATAGTTTAAGTTCATTATTAATTAATGTATATATTTGGTTGCTCCCAAGTTAGGGGCATAAATATTTCCAACTGTTACATCTTCTTCTTGGATGGACCCTTTTACTATGATATAGTGTGGTTCTTCATCTCTTAATACAGTTTTTGGCTTAAAAATCTAGTTTGTTTGGTATAAGGATGGCTACTCCAGCTTACTTTTGATGTCCATTAGCCTGATAAATGGTTCCCCACCCCATCACTTTCAATCTGGAGGTGTCTTTTGGTCTAAAATGAGTGTCCTTTAGAGAGCATATTGATGGATTTTTTAAAATCCAATCTGATACTCTGTGTCTCTTGATTGGAGCACTTAGTCCATTTACATTCAGAGTAATTATTGAAAGATACTAATTTAGTGCCATTGTATCACCTTAAAGTTGCTGTTCCTGTAGATTGTCTCTGTTTCTCTTTTTAAACAAATAGATTTTATTTATTTGAGAGAGAGATTGAGTGAGAGAGAGAACACAAGCAGGAGGAGGAAGAGGGAGAAGCAGACACCTCTGTTGAGCATGTAGCCCAACACAGAGCTTGATCCCAGGATCTCGGGATCATGACCTGAGCTGAAGGCCAATGCTTAACCTTCTGAGCCACCCAGGTGCCCTGTCTCTCTTCCTTTCTAGTCTTTGTTGCTTTTGGCTTCATTATCCCACTTAAAGCGTTCCCTTTAATATTCCTTGTGGGGCTGATTTAGTGTTCATAAACTCCTTTAGTTTTGTTTGTCCTGGAAACTCTCTCTCCTCCTAATCTGAATGACAGCCTTGCTGGATAAAGTATTATTGGCTACATGGTTTTCCCATTTAACACATTGAATATGTCATGCCAGTCCCTTCTGGCCTGTCAGGTCTCTGTGGACGGGTCTGCTTCCTGTCTTTTGTGTCTACCCTTACAGGTTAAAGACGTTTTCTCCCTAGCTGCTTTTAGAATTCTCTATCTTTGTATTTTGCAAGTTTCAGTATAACATGTAGTGGTCCTGACCTTTTTTTTTTTTAATTTTGAGAGCAGTTATTTGTACCTCTTGAACTTCAATGCCTATTTTCCCCCCAGATTCAGAACGTTCTCATCTATAATTTGTTCAAATAAACCTGCCCTCTATTTCCAGTCTTCTTCTTGTGGGTCTTCTATGATTTGGATCTTATTTTGCTTTTTGGAATTACTGAGTTCCTTAAGTCTATTTTTGTGATCTAACAGTTTTCTTTCCCTCTTCTTTTCAACTTATTTTCCATAATTTTGTCTTCTATATCATCTATTCTCTCCTGTGCCTGTTCAGTCCTCATTGTGATTATATCCAGTCAGTTTTGCATCTCAGTTATAGCATTTTTTTATTTTAGCCTGACTCATTTTTAGTTCTTTTGTCTGTGCAGCAAGGGTTTCTCTTGTGTCTTACATGCTTTATTCAAGTCCAGTCTTATGACTGTTGTTCTAAATTCTTGGTCAGATATATTGTTTATATCTGTTTTAACCAAGTCTCTGGCTGTGAATTCTTTTTGACCTTTCTTTTGTGGAGAATTCCTCTGTCTTGTCATTTGGCTAAGTTTTGTGTTGTGTGTGTTATGAAAGCTTCTTATATTCCCTGCACCTTGAGAGTAATGCTGTATTAAAAGGGTCATATATCTTATTTTATTTTTCTTTGGGTAAATACCTAGTAGTGCAATTGCTGAGTCATAGGATAGCTCTATTTTTAACTCTTTGAGGAACCTCCATACTCTTTTCCAGGGTGGCTGCACCACTTTGCATTAGAGAGGGATGCAACCCATAAGAGACTCTTAACCATAGGAAACAAACTTAGAGTTGCTGGAAGGGAGGTGGGTATGGGGAAAGGATAACTGGGTGATAGGCATTAAGGAGCCCACTGGATATATGAGCACTGGGTGTTATATGCAAATGATGAATTACTAAAGTCTACCCTTGAAACTAATACAGTATGTTATATTAACTAAATCGAATTTAAGTAAAAAACAAAAAGATAAAAAGATTTAAAAAGGGTCATATGCTGTCCAGGGCCTAGCACTTCAGTAAGTGCACTCTGCTGTTACATTTTGGCTGCTCTTTTCCACTGGTCTGTCCTCTGCAGAGTTCTTCCATGCTTGCAGTAGGACATACTTGGGCCTTTAACTAGGTGTGCTTTGATTTGTTTGTTAAAATAAGCCTTAAAAAAAAAGAATGATTAAAAAAACCTGATCCCCACCCCACCCCCCCAAAAAAAGAAAGGAAAGGAAAAGGAATGAAGAAAACCAAACAGACAATTTTATTTTATTTTATTTTTATTATTTGCCCCAGGGGCAGATAATTTTAAAACTATAAGCTCAATTCCAAAGAAAAAGGAAAAAAATTTTTAAAAAATTCTGATCCAAACAAAAGTGAAAAGAAAATGAAAAAAACCAAACCAACAAACAAAAAACTATAAGCCTGGGGCCCAGAAGTTTCACTCTTCTTTGTGATTCTAAAACCATGAATGGCAGTGGGCTTGTGCTGGCACCTGAAACTCCTGGATCAAGTCTGGGTGCTGCTTTAAAGCCCTTTCCTACCTCTACTGCTCTGTGAGTTTTTCCCCAGTCCCAGGCACAAGTTCCAGATTTTTCAGGCTGCTCAAGAGAAGAGCAATTATGGAGTGGCCTGACTCGCAGTTTATGGTGATCCAAGCTGAGTCCCTTCCTGGGCTCATTGACCATAACCTGTTTCCTGGCTCCACCACTTGGTCACTCTACTGGTTCACTCTGTGACTCCTCAGATCCCAAGACCACAATACCCTACCTAGAATTTTGCCTCTTCATTTCCATGGAATGGGAGACGATATTTGCAAATGGTTTTTCAGATAAAGGTCTGGTATCCAAGATCTATAAAGAACTTCAACTCAGTGCCCCCAAACCAAACAATTCAGTCAAGAAATGGGCAGAAGATATGAACAGACACTTCTCCAAAGAAGACATACAAATGGCTAACAGACACATGAAAAAAATGTTCAATATCAATAGCCATTAGGGAAATACAAATGAAAACCACGAGATACCATCTTACGCCAGTCAGAATGGCTAAAATTAACAAGACAAGAAATAACAAATGTTGGGGAGAATATGGAGAAAGGGGAACCCTCTTACACTGTTGGTGGGAATGCAAGCTCGTACAGCCACTCTGGAAAACAATATGGGGGTTCCTCAAGATGTTAAAAACAGAGCACCTACCCTATAACCCAGCAATTACACTACTAGGTATTTACTCCCAAAATATAGTGAAAAGAAGGGGCACGTGCACCCAATGTTCATGGCAGCAATGTCCATAATAGGCAAACTGTAGAGAGTGGAGATGTCCTTTAATAGATGGATGGATAAAGTAAATATGGTTCATATATACAATGGAATATTACTTGGCCTTCAAAAAGGATGAATGCCTACCATTTGCACAGATGTGGATGGAACTGGAGGGGATTATGCTAAGTGAAATAAGTCAAGCAGAGAATGACAATTGTATAGTTTCACTGATATGTTGAACATAAGGAATAGCACAGATGACCATAGGGAAAGGGAGAGAAAACTGAACAGAAAGAAATCAGAAAGGGAGACAAACCATGAGAGACTGGATTGCAAGAAACAAACTAAGCATTACAGAAGGAGGGGCGGTGGGGGGAATGGGGTTACCTGGTGATGGGCATTAAGGAGGCCATGGTTTGTGGTGAGCACTGGGTGTTATACGCAACTCAAAAGCTAATGCTGTACTATGTGTTGACTAACTGAACAAAAAACAAAACGAACACTATAAGCCTGATTCCAAGGGAGGGAGGAAAGAAAAAAATAGAGCCTGGTCCTATTTCCACCAGAACTGCTTTGAAGCACTGTATGATCAGTAGACTTGGCACACGTGGGGTGCTGCCTATGTTGGTCTTCTCCAGAAGAGGCCCGCTGCTCTAGCTTGGTGTCAGTGCTGCCCCAGTGCATATTCTCTTGCCAGGCACAGGGGGACTGGGTTTGGTGTAAGCAGCTCTCACCTCCACTGGGGATCGCTGTGTTCTCTGAAGTCTGTGTTGATGGAGAGGGGACTATGGCACCACCCCACTCTTTCCTTCCTGGACAGGGAATCTTTAACAACCCCTGCGGCTCAGCACACCAAGCACCTCTCCTGTGTTTTATCTTTGGTGCACAGTTAGGATTCTGAACTCCAAATCTTTAAGAACCCTCTGTTGCACCTTTCTGCTCTCTCTGGAGGCAAGCCTCCCTCCACACCGTGTCTAGTGTTCTTTGTCCCAGAAAAACAGTCCCTCACCTGTCAGGTGTGCAGAATCTATAGTGTAGCACCTGGAAAAGCGACTATTAGGTTATCTACCCTCTATGTGCAACTCTGTCCCCTGCCAATGAAAGACTGTTTTCTGGCATCTACAGGGTCGTTTCTCCCTGGAGAGGCAATATACCCTCTTCCAAATGTATTCCAGAAAGGGGAAGTTATCTCTCAGTGCAACCCAGGAGACCCCTATGCTACTTTGTGCACTCTCTGGCCAGTACCCCCTTCCTTCCCAGTAGTGCAACCGACAGATCCCCTTTGGGGAAAGCTGTGCACTTCCAAAACCTCAGAGTTTGAGCTCCACACATGGTTTGCAAAAAACCTCCCACACTTAGTTCGCCTTGTTCCCCAGTCCATGGTCCAGACAGGTTTTCTTCTTGTGAGGTTGTCTTTCTTGTGAGGACTCAATGCCACACTCTTTCAGCCCCTCTCTTTTTCTCTCCCTTTTCTCTGCCTGCAGAAAGGGCTCCCTCCCCTCAGCAGTACAGCAGGTTTTCTCACCTGCAATTCATTTCCATGTAACTTGCACTGTCTTCCTCCAACTGAGAAGATCCTTCTTCCAATCCTCTGATTCCCTGGGTGTTCCAAGTGATCTGACCTCAATATAGCTGTGCTTGAGGGTTGACAAAAGCCCAGGGTCCCCCTACTTCTCCACCATCTTAACTTCCCCCAATATTTAGATTATTTAGGATAAGTATTTCTCCAATTGTTGAATAGTCTTAAAATTTTCAGAGACTTTAAGTGGTGGTTCTCGTTTAATAATTCCCATAGTTATGGTTGTTTTGCTGGGGGAGAGCATTCATGTAGCTCCTCCCACTGCCATTCTAGAAATTCATATTTTTTTATTATAGTTAGAGCAGAACTAGGGCCAGGTAGACAGGTGAATGGAATGATCAGTATTTTACTTCTGGGCATATGAGTAAGAAAAACTTGAAAGAAAGAAGAGAAGAGGAGAGGGAAAATATGTGGCAAAGACAGAATCAATAGGACTCAATGTCTAATCATGTAGCTAAAATTTTTGCTAAGATGTGGAAGCCACAGCCTTTACCAAGATGAGCAAGGGAACAGGTGAGAGAAGTGAAATATATATGCTGAATTCTAGATACTTTTCTTCTCAAGCCTCTAATATTAACGGTCCTAGCTATGGAATCTGAACTTGTACAGACATTTTTGAGACTACTAGAAAATGTTCCACATGGATTGGGTAATTGGTGAAGTTAGGAAATTACTGTTAATTTTGTTGAGTACAATAATGGTATGATAGTTGTTATAAAGCAAAAACACAAAAATAGTCCTTAGAAAAGAGTAGTTATACTCTAATACACTGGAATATTTACAGATAAAATGATGTTCTGGGTTGTCTTCAAGATATTCTAGTAGGAAAATAAAAAGCATGGGATGGGGTGAGAGTTGGTTGAGATAAGAATAGCAGTTAACAAGGTGAAGGGTATGGAGATATGGATTATAAATTCTATTTGCTTGTTAATATTTAAATATTTTCCATTAGGAAATTTAAACAAGTAGAATATC
This sequence comes from Ailurus styani, assembly GCA_002007465.1. Classification (NCBI taxonomy): domain Eukaryota; kingdom Metazoa; phylum Chordata; class Mammalia; order Carnivora; family Ailuridae; genus Ailurus; species Ailurus styani. Next base: position 44,865 of record LNAC01001536.1, read on the forward strand.
CCTCCCCAAATAAATAAAGCAGGGAGACTACAGAAGTCTCATTTCCAGGCTACAAGAGGAGCACACTTAAAACCAGGGAAAAAGTGGCTTAATTTAGTTAGCAATAAATTAGAACATGAGGCAAAATTGAAATATTTAGCTCTCCCATTTATATTTCATTAAAAATTCTGAGTAAAGAAAACATTTTGGTATGATGAGAATTTTTCATGTTGATTCTGATGGAGACTTAACTGCTTACATTTGTCAAAACACACTGAACTGTAACTTAAGATAAGTAAATTTTACTGCATCTAAATCACACCTCAATAAAGCTGATTATTAAGACAAAACCAAAAACCCTAATTTGCTCCACAACCTGGTCCCCCTGATCCTAGATATGTTACATAAAATGAAAATTATTTCAACTCATTAACACACTATTGCTTCCTCTGCAAAATAGAGGCTTCAATCCTAACTTGCAGGTTGGCTGAGAAACTATAAATCACATCAATAAGAGAGAAGATAAAAACCATATGATCGGTTAAGATGATGGAGTAGTAAGGGGATCTTGAACTTGCCTGTCCTTCGAATATAACTAGATCAACATTTACCTATTTTGAAAAGGAAAAGGATCAGAGGATTAGGGAAAATAATCTACACAGTTGGAAAGAGAGAACTTTGCAGATGTGAGGTTTGAGGTTTGGAGCTCTAACTGGGGGAGAAGAATGGCAAGGAAGGAGAGGAAATCCATTTCAAGGAGTAAAATCTGGAAGAGGAAGAAAGTGGGAAAGAGTTCAGTGGGTTGCAACACACAACACACAATAAGCCAGGGCAAGGAGATCCCCAGGATGCTCAAAGAAAGATCACTCCCTTCCTGGAGGGCATTTGGAAAATGTGTTTCCCCTCTCCAAAGACAAAAGGCCAGTTGGAAAGCCATTGAGTGGAGATTAGCGGCAGGGTCAGAGGTTGGAGCAGAGGACAGAAAGCCTCTTAACTTTTCCCTGGGAGCCACAATAGGCTTAAACCTCTGTGTGCTTAATGATAGGCTGCTTTTCAGGGCTGAACTGAGCAGAGTGCAGAGGGAGGAGCAGATCGCAGATAACCTGGCTACAGCTTTTGCTGTCTGCCACAATAGATTCAAGCCTTAGAGTTGACAGTACAGATGGCTGATAACCGGGCTCCAGCTTTTTGCTGAGCATTACAGTAAACTAGCCACACATGCACTGTGCAATGGCTTTTCCAGACAGTTGGTACTGGGCATGCCCTAAGCCTCTCCACCAGGGGTCGGGAGTGGGTCAATAGGATAACAGGCCCTATAAAACTTAGAAGTTTTGAATCCCAGCTACTGGCAAAGATAAAATGCTCTGGCAGAGCTGACCACCCAGGCATAGACAGGTCAGGGCTGGGAACTGACAGAAGCTGGGACACAACAGGTTGTTTGCTTTTCTTTTTTTCTTTTTTTTTTTTATTGAATTATTATTTTATTTTTTCAGTGATCCAAGATTCATTGTTTATGCACCACACCCGGTGCTCCATGCAATAGGTGCCCTCCTTAATACCCACCACCAGGCTCCCCCCTCCCCCTCCCCTCCATAACCCTCAGTTTGATTCTCAGAATCCGCAGTCTCACATAGTTCCCCTCCCCTTCTGATTTACCCCAATTCACTTTTCCTTTCCTTCTCCTAGAGTCCTCATTTTATTCCTTATGTTCCACAAGTAATTGAAATCTATGGTAATTGACTTTCTCTGCTTGACTTATTTTACTCAGCATCATCTCCTCCAGACCTGTCCATGTTGATACAAAAGTTGGGTATTCACCCTTTCTGATGGGTGAGTAATATTCCATTGTATAGCAACAGCAATCAGACAACAAAAAGAAATAAAAGGTATTCAAATTGGCAAAGGAGTCAAACTCTCTCTCTTTGCAGAAGACATGATACTTTATATGGAAAATCCAAAAGACTCCACCCCCAAACTACTAGAACTCATACAGCAATCCAGTAATGTGGCAGGATACAAAATCAATCCCCAGAAATCAGTTGCTTTCTTATACACTAGCAATGAAAATATAGAAAGAGTAATTAGAGAATCGATTCCATTTACTATAGCACCAAGAACCATAAGATACCTTGGAATAAACCAAACCAAAGAGGTAAAGTATCTGTACTCCAAAAACTATAGAACCTTATGATAGAAATTGAGGAAGACACAAAAGGATGTTAAAACATTCCATGCTCATGGATTGGAAGGACAAATATTGTTAAAATGTCTATGCTACCCAAAGCAATCTACACATTCAATGCAATCCCTGTCAAAATACCATCAGCATTTTTCATAGACCTGGAGCAAACAATCCTAAAATTTGTATGGAACCCCCCCAAAAAAAATCCCAAATAGCCAAAGTAATATTGAAAAAGAAATCCAAAGCTGAAGGCATCATGAGTCTGGGCTTCAAGCTATATTACAAAGCTGTTGTCATCAAGACTGTATGGTACTGGCACAAAAACAGACACGTAGATCAATGGAACAGAATAGAGACCCCAGAAATGGACTCTTGACCCTAGGGTCAAGTAATCTTCCACAAAGCAGGAAAGTATATCCAATGGAAAAATGACACTCTCTTCAACAAATGGTGCTGGGAAAATTGGACAGCCACATGCAGAAGAATGAAACTGGACCACTTTCTTACACCACACACAAAAATAAATTCAAAATGAATGAAAGACCTAAGTGTGAGACAGGAATCCATCAAAAGCTTAGAGGAGAACACAGGCAGCAACCTCTTTCACCTCCAACACAGCAATCTTCTTGCTAGACACATCTCCAAAGGCAAGGGAAACAAAAGCAAAAAGGAACTACTGGAATTTCATCAAGATAAAAAGCTTTTGCACAACAAAGGAAACAGTCTACAGAACTAAAAGGCAACCTACAGAGTGCAAGAAGATATTTGCAAGTGCCTTATAAGATAAAGGGCTAGTATCCAAGATCTATAAAGAACTTATCAAACTCAACACCCAAAAAACCAAATGATCCAATCAAGAAACGGGCAGAAGACATGAACAGACATTTCTCCAAGGAAGGCATACAAATGGCCAATAGACTCATGAAAAAATGTTCCATGTCACCTGGCATCAAGGAAATACAAATCAAAACCACAATGAGCTACCTCCTCACACCAGTCAAAATAGCTAAAATTAACAAGCCAGGAAATAACAGATGTTGGCAAGGATGCTGAGAAAGTGAAACTTTTCTACACTGTTGGTGGGAATGTAAACTGAGGCAGCCACTCTGGAAAACAGTATGGAAGTTCCTCAAAAAGTCAAAAATAGAGCTACTCTATGACTTATCAATTGTACTACCAAGTATTATCCAGGGGATTCAAATGTAGTGAACTGAAGGGGCACCTGCTCCCCAGTGTTTATAGTAGCAATGTCCACAGTATAGCCAAAGTATGGAAAGAGCCAGATGTCCATCAACAGATGAATGGATAAAGAAGAAGTGGTATCTCTCTCTATCTATCTAAACACACACACACACACACACACACACACACACACACACACACACACACACAGAGAGGAATATTATGCAGCCATCAAAAATGAAATCTTACCATTTGCAATGACATGTATGGATCTAGATGGTATTATGCTAAGTGAAGTAAGCCAATCAGAGAAAGACAAATACCATAGGATTTCACTCATATGTGGAATTTAAGAAACAACACAGATGAATATAGGAGAAGGGAAGGAAAATAAGATAAAAACTAGAGGGAGGTAAACCATAAGAGTGTCTTGACTCTAGGGAACAAACTGAGGGTTGCTAGCGAGGAGGTGAATGGGGGAGGCATAATTAAGTGATGGTCATGAAGGAGGGCACTTGATGTAATGAGCACTGGGTGTTACATGCAACTGATGAATCACTAAATTCTACAAATGAAACTAATAAAAATAAGTTATTTTTTTAGAAAGGAAGAAGATGTAGGATATATTTCTATAATGGAATATTATTCAGTCATCCAAATGAATGAAATCTTGCCATTTTCAATGATGTGGATGGAACTAGGAGGTTTCATGCTAAGTGAAATAAGTCAGTTAGAGAAAGATAAATACCGTATGATTTCACTCATATGTGGAATTTAAGAAATAAAAGGGATGAACATAGGGTAAAGGAAGGAAAAAGAAAATAAGATGAAAATAGGGAGGAAACCATAAGAGACGCTGAACTCTAGGAAACAAAGCTGCTGGATGCTGGGAAAGAATAACTGGCTAATGGGTATGAAGGAGGGCACTTGAAATAATGAGCACTGGGTGTTATACGCAACTGATAAATCACTAAATTGTACCCCTGAAACTAATAATACAGTGTAAGTTAACTAAATTGAATTTAAATAAGGAATAAATAAATAAATAAATAAATAAATAAATAAATAAATAGGGAAAGGGCAAAAAAAAGTTTTGGAGAAGACGTACAGAAACTGGAACTCTTGTTTACTGGTATTAGAAATACAAAATTCATGCAGCTGATGTAGAGGACAGTTGATGTGAAGTAGTTCTCAAGAAATTAAACACAGAATTACCATACAATCCAGCAATGCCACCTTTGGACACATACCTCAAAGAACTGAAAACAGGGTCTTGAAAAGTTATTTTTACATCTATGTCTATACCAGCATTATTCACAAAAGACAAAAGTTGTTAGTAGCCCAAATGTCTACTTATGGATGAATGGATAAATAAAATGTGGTATACACATACAACGGAATATCATTCAGCCTTAAAAAGGAAGGAAATTTTGACTCATGCTACAACGTGGATGAACCCTGAGGACATTAAAATAAGCCAGTCACGAAAGTTCCAATACTGGATGATTCCACTTATGTGAGGTATCTAGTCAAATTCATGAGACAAAAAGTAGAATCATGATTGCCTGGAGCTGGTGGGAGAGGGGAAAGGGAAGTTGTTTATTGAGTAGAGTTTTAGTTAGGAAAGATCAAAAAGTTTTGGAGATTGTTAGAGGGAATGGTTGAGTTAGAACAATGTGGACGTGCTTAATACCACAGAACTATACTCTTTAAAATGGCTAAAAGGAGGGGCACTTCGGTGGCTTGGTGGGTTAAGCCTCTACCTTTGGCTTAGGTCGTGATCTCAGGATCCTGGGATTGAGCCCCGCATTGGGCTCTCTGCTCAGTGGGGAGCCTGCTTCCTCCTCTCCCTCTGCCTGCCTCTCTGCCTACTTGTGATCTCTCTGTGTCAAATAAGTAAATAAAACCTTTAAAAATAAATAAATTAATAAAATGGCTAAAAGGAAAAAATAAAATGGTGAAAATGATGTTTTGTTATATATACTTTAAAAATTTCATCTTACTCAATAAATGTTTTTTGAGCTCTAGACTGATCCTGGGGGGATACAGTAATTAAAAGTGGAGCTTTTCATTCACAGAACAGGTAAACGAGTAGATAAATTACAGGGTGTTAAATGCTGTAAAGGGAGGGGGGCACCTAACCCCCGGTCTGGGTGTGTTTCTGTGCTTATGAGGAGCAGTCAGGAAAGAATCCCACAGCTACTGGAGCCTAGGTTCAGACTTGAAGGAGAGGAAAGTAGTCAACTGAAGGGACTAAGGGAAAAAAGAGGTATGCCTAGTGGTGGGTATCAGCTGTGGGCAGGAGACAAGAATGTGAAGTAGTGGAAGTTCAGAGAAAAGTCAGTGTGGTTGCAGACTCAAGGGCTAGGAAGTGGGGGGTAGGGGGGAGGAGTTGCCAGATAGAGGTGGTGACATTAAGAAGAAGCATAAAATACTTTTTTAAGTCAGGTTAGGGTTTGGGTCACATCATCACTGAGTTTTCCGTTGGCAGGTAACAGCTCACTTGGTTTGCAGTCTAGATGGGGAAGCAGATGGGTAAACACAAACATATTAGAAGTTTAATACAAAACTTAAGAGGTAAGTTCTTCTAAATCACAATGGTCTGGCATGGGAGGGCATTGTGCTTATCGGTTTCTTAGACTCTTCTCCCCTCAAATACTATAGCTTCTGAAAATTTAGCTTTTCCTAATTCCATGTTTTAACCCCCCCCCCTACGTACTCTCCAGTTTGCTTGTCTCTCTCCACAACAGTTAAGGTAAAGAGAAGATGAAATGGATCTGTAGTCAGATCCTGGTATGGTTTGAGGGGAGTTGGTGAAACTGCCATTAATTCAGTTAAATATATATACTTATTGAGGATCTATTATGTGCTTTGTAGAGTACTCTGAGGGTACAATGGTGAATAAAACTGGCATAGGTCTCTGCCTTCATAGGGTTGACTATACAGTGGGAGAGAAACATAATCATAAATCACCCCGTGTCACTATGTATAGTTACATACATCCCCATTTTCACTTTCCATGGCTTCAGTTACCCATGGTCAACCACAGTCTGGAAGCAGATGATTGATCCTCCTTCTGATGTACTGTCAGGTCAAAAGTAGCTTAACTGTACATCACAATGCCTACATCATCCACCTCACTTCATCTAATCATGTGGCCATTTCATCATCTCACATCATCAGAAGAAGGGTGAGTATAGTACAATAAGAGAACCTGAGAGAGACACCACATTTATGTAACTTTTATTACAGTATATTGTTATAATTATCCTATTTTATTATTAGCTATTATTGTTAATCTCTTATCATAGATATGTATGTATAGGAAAAAACATAGTATATATATGGTTCAGTACAGTCCACAGTTTCAGGCATGCACCGGAGGTCTTGGAACATATCCCATTGATAAGAGGAAACTACTGTAATAGTAAGTGCAAGAAAGTTGCTGCTTTCTCCTAGTAGGGGAACAGAATCTGGGATCATAGGACAAGCACTGTGCTCAAGACAAACTCCTCACCAGAAGGAGCTGTGTGCGGCACATGGAGACCTCTGAAGGACGAGGCCAAGACACCTGATGGGCTGAGGGAGGGAAGAGAATGAGGCTGCAGAAATGCAGGACCTGACTTATCACAGGCAGTGTAACCTCCTCTCTTATCAAGGGTATCAGTGTTTCAAAGTCAGGAATAACAAACCTTGCTGGTCTCCGGGACACACTAGCATTTTGCTCTGTACAGGATTTTGACCACAGAGGTAAAAGAGTTCAAATTCTGTTTTTCACAATCAGACAAATAAATGTTTGACTTAGATCCAACCAACCAACAGTAGCAAAATAAGAGGAAAGTCTGGTAAAAGATAACATAGGTTAAAGATATAATGTATCCTTAAATAATGAATTTCAATGATTAAGAAAATATACAGAATTGAAATTAACAAAAGAATCAATAAAATCAACCTAAAGAATCAATCTAAAGAATAAAATAAATAGCAGTTTCAGTACTGCAACTCCAAGCTTTAAGACAATTCTGTATTTACTAGAAGAAAGACAGATACTTTCTTACTCTGTCAATAGTCTCCTGAATGACTTAGCATAGGAAGCGCAGGATTGTGGAATTCCAAATATATGTAAACCCTGGAGGAGCATGTGTGTGTGTGGAGACAGAGAACACACGTTGGAGCATGCAATCTCAGAGCACAGAGCATGCACCTGGATAATAACTATCCATATTCTGATACTCTGATAGCACTGTTGGTGAACTGTTATCAACTGGAATGTGCCCTCTGCAGATAGGGCAGGTACAATGAGGGCAGAGAATGGCTAGTAGATTTAGTAAGGTGAAGGTCACTGGTGACTTGGCAATAGTAGTTTCAGTGCAGTACTCTGATTGAGAGGCTAAGTGGAGTGGATTCACTAGATGGGAAAATTTTGATGATGCACAAGAGGAAAGAATTGATGAACAGATTTCCCCAAACTGGAGTGGGGATATAGGAACAAGTGAAAAAAGACTAGCCACAGAAGGTAACAGAGATGGTCCATTTAAGGATAACAGGCAGTGGGATGAATACAACTGATGATAGCTGGGTAGATATAGTGGGAACCTGTTATTCTCTTCTGGTTGCTTCTATTTTATTCCTATCCCTGTTCCAAAAACAAAAACAAAGAAAAAACTTTAAGCCAGAAGACAAACCTCTCTTCTGAGATCATGGAGTTGTAATGAACTTGTACATGGGAGGTGGGTGGGAAGAGCCTGACAGAGCTTCCTGAAGGTAAGAAAGGCCAGGATCAATGCTGGGCAGCAGCAATGGCACAATGCCATTATGCACAGTGCAGAATGCAAAAGCAACGTTAGTTTAGTTTCCACTTTGTTACCACACCAAGTCTCACAATTACCAATCTTTTATTAGATCTTGCATTCTGCAAATATGAAGACCTCCTCTAGCTACTAGTGTTATATCTGCCAAGACAACCAACTTTAAGTATTGTACCTGAGGCCCAACTATGAGGAGCCTGCACATCTATCTTAAAATGCTACAGAACAACTGGTTCACAAATTTTAAGTGCAAATTCCTAAAGCCTGAGATATGTAATTAGAAGGAATTAAAGTTGTCAGAATATATAGTTCCTGGCCATCACCTCCCTTCAACTAGTAAAGTTGGACAGGTCATGGAATGCCTTTAGACTACTTATCATGAAGAGGAACCTGTCAAGCACCCCAACCCATTAAGAGGATTATACAGACTACTATACCTCCTCTGAGTTTGGATTTGGATTTGTGACTGTCAATAAACTCAATATACACATCGGGGCAGGGAGAATGCTTCAATCTGCTAAGCTTCATCACCCATAAGCAGTTTTTTTTTAAGATTTTATTTATTTTTTATTTTTTTTAAAGATTTTATTTATTTGAGAGAGAGAGAGAGAGCGCATGAGAGGGGAGAGGGTCAGAAAGAGAAGCAGACTCCCATGGAGCTGGGAGCCTGATGTGCGACTCGATCCTCTGGGATCATGACCTGAGCCAAAGGCAGTCGCTCAACCAACTGAGCCACCCAAAGAAAGAGAGCACATATGCACAAGTTGGGGAGGGGCAGAGGGAGAATCAGACTCCCCTCTGAGCAGGGAGCCCAATTCAGGGGCTTTATCCTGGCATTCTGGGATCATGACCTGAGGCGAAGGCAGATGCTTAACTAGCTGAGCCACCCAGGCCACCTGGCCCCATAAGCAGTTTTACTCTTAATTTATTCTGGCATCTCAGGCAATTAAAAAAGGTTAACTCCAATTAATGCATTCATAATTTTAGCTGACTGGTAATCTAAATGACCAAAATTGTTAAGCTGGCCCTGTATATCAACAGAGCAACCAGTGTCATGTTTTTGAGGAATAAATGAAATTATCTTTATTTTCCACAGTAGCAAAAAGAGGTTAACTGTAAAATTCTGCTGCTAAACATACAGAAATTGTAGCCTACCATTGCAAAAGAAAAAAGCTATTAACATAAAGATAATGCAACTGATCTAATTCCACTGAATACGAGAAGCCTGTTATCTATAAAGTGCCAGATGGTAAATATCTTGGGCTGGGTGGGCCATATAGTCTCATGTATAACTACTCAACCTTACTTGTAAGGTAAAAGCAGCAAAATGACATATAACTGAGTGTGGTTGTGTCCCAATTAAACTATGTATGGGGGCACCTGAGTGGCTCAGCCGGTTAGTGCTCCAACTCGGTATCAGCTCAGATGATCTCAGGGTCAGGAGTTCAAGCCCCTGCTTTGGGTTCTACACTGGGTGTGGAGCCTACTTAAAAAAAAAAAAAAAAAATATATATATATATATATATATATACACATACATATATATATATATTTATGGACACTAAAGTTTGTATTTCATATAATTCTCATGTTATGAACTCATCCTTTAATTTCTTCCAATTACTTTTTTTCCTTGTTTTAAAAAATTATTTAGGGGTGCCTTGGTGGCTTAGCCAGCTGGGCGTCTGCCTTTGGCTTGGGTCATGATCCCTGGGATCCAGCCCAGTGTTGAGCCCCCATGATGGCTCTCAGCTCTCTGGGAAGCCTGCTTCTCCCTCTTCCTCTGCCTGCTGCTTCCCCTGCTTATGTTCTCTTTTTCTGTCAAATAAACAAAATCATTTTAGAAAAAGGTCTTTACTTAAATTCAGTTTAACATAACTGTATTATTAGTTTCAGGTGTGGAATTCAGTGATTCATCAGTTACACACAACACCCAGTGCTCATTACATCAAGTGTACTCCTTTATGCCCATCATCCAATTTAACCTCCCCTCTCTCCCCTCCAGCAACCCTCAGTTTGTTCACTAGAGTTAAGAGGCTCTTATGGTTTGCCTTCTTCTGTTTTTGTCGTATTTTATTTTTCCTTCCCTTCCCCTTATATTGATCTGTTTTGTCAAATTCCACATGAGTGAAATCATATGGTATTTCCTTCTCTGACTTATTTCACTTGGCATAATACCCTCTTGATCCATCCACGTCATTGTAAATGGCAAGATTTTATCCTTTTAATGGCTCAGTAATACTCCATTTTACATATATACCACATCTTCCTGATCCACTCATCTGGCAGTGGACATCTAGGCTCTTTCCATATTTTGGCTACCGTGGACATTGCTGCTATAAACATTGGGGTGCAGATGCTCCTTCAAATCATGATGTTTTTATCTTTTGGAAAAATACCTAGTAGTGCAATTGCTGGGTCATAGGGTAGCTCTATTTTCAACTTTTTGAAGAACCTCCATACTGTCTTCCAGATTGGCTGCACCAGTTTGATCCCCACCAACAGTGTAATGTTCCCTGACTTGTGAATTTGACTGGTGTGACTGGTGTGAAATTGATGTGAGGTGGTATCTCATTATGATTTTGATCTGTATTTCCCTGATGATTTCCTCCAATCACTTTAAAAATGTAAACCACTCTTTGATGGTAATCCAACAAAATTTTGTTGGCAAATTTGGTCTGCAGCTAGAAAGTTTCTGGTCACTGGTGATGACCACGTATCTAAATTCCAGGAAAGTTACCCAATACCCAATTGTCTCTAACCAACAGAGACAATTCAGAAGCTTAAAAATTAATTTCAACATCTTTGTCCCGCTGGGAGTAGAAAGCAGTTGCCTTTCTGGAGATTAAGACTGTTTAGGTCCCTCAGCCCATTGCTACACCTGAAAACCATCCATTTATGTGGCATGCAAAAACTTGGAAATGCAAGTCTTCAGGAAAAGCAATCTAAGCGGAAAAAACATCAGCAGACCCTACAGAGCCCCCATCGTTCCAGGCACAGCCGTAACACAGGGGTCTTAAGGAATCCAGCCTACAGCTTTCAAAAATGTACTGGTGAGGGCTCCAGTTCGAACACAGCTACTGTATCTAGTAGGGTAAATATTCATACCTTTAAACCCCACTGGCATTCCTGCTACTGACATGACTTCTTCCGTAACCGCAGAACCAGGATACTAGACACATGCACGCACACCCCGACTTAGGCGAAGCAAAAAGCCAGCGACGCTTGTGAGTCGCAGGCAGCTCAACATGCAATAATCCACAGCCTAACCGGAAAAGGCATCTGAGTCTCGGCCTCCATCCCAGGCGCCAGATGCCTCAGATAACCTCCCCGGGGTACTTAGGACATTCTCCTAATGCTAGGAGGGCAACACGAAAATAAGAGATAAGCAGAAAGCCTACGAAGGAAAACAGCACTACTAAACACCCCCCACATTCAAGCTGTTCAGATAACCACTCGCCCACTAACGAAGGAGTGCCTAGGTCGCACCCGCTAGACCGCGATCCTGGAGTCTCGCGGCATCTCGCTATTCTCAGACGCTCTAATATTGAGAAATCTCGCGGGAGTCCGGTGGGCAGCGCCGAATGGTCAGGTGACCTCATGGCTCCGCCCCCGTCTTCCTTGCCCGCGGGCCCGTTTCACGCATGCGCGGGCGGCGGTGGCAGCGGCGAGTTGGCGCGAGGTGCGCGCGCGGCTGGCGGGATGGTGCTGAGTCGGGTGCGCGCGGTTTTCTTCGATTTGGACAACACGCTCATCGACACGGCCGGGGCGAGTAGAAAAGGCATGTTGGAGGTAACGTCCCGACTCCCCCGGTCCTCCTTTGGGCAGGGCCAGCGCGCCCAACACGTATCGCGCGCTTTTCTGTCCCCTTGGTGTCCTCCACCCCCGATCTTACCACTGCGGAGTCCGTCCCACCGCGCCTGGGGCTGGGTCATCCCGGAGGCACTGGCTTCTCGTCCTTTGAGACCCACCGCGTGCGGGAAGGAGCGAGAGAGGACGAGTGGGCAGGGGGAACTGGCTGGGGAGGCTGCCTTCCCTCACGCCCAACGGCTTGGGTTACCTGCCTGGCTACGCCCAAATCTGGGAAGCTGGGTTCTAGAAGTTGTTTTCCAGCGCTGTGGGACACGGAAGGACGTCGTTAAAACTGCCACGGTGGCAGAGTTGCCCACATAGACGGTCACCTGGCTTTTTGCCAAGACAGGTTCGGACCAGCCAGGCGAGTGTGGCGCCAGGCTCTCCGCGGTTGGCCTCCACACAGCGTGATCTTCTGCAGATCTTTGAGAAGACCCATGAAGTTACACAACTATCAGTGGCCAGCCTGGACTTAATTGACTCCTGAAAAATTTCTCCACAGAAATTCACCTCCAGTCTCCCTGCCGTGGATGTGACCCTTAGATTTCTTAGGTGACATTCGCAGTCCGTGCTTGCACATAGCATTCCTTTCATGAGGCATTGTTCAGCAGCATCCTTTCCTTTCAATACCCACAGATGCTGAATCAGACCTCTTGAAGCCACAAATTCACCCCTGCTTTCTTTCCTCTACTTTCAGGTCTGGGGAGAAAACCAAGGATTATCAGATGTGAAAACCCACTTTCAAAAGCTAATCCTTTGAACCCTGAGAGTCCCAACCTCTTCATGCTTCATTAGTTAGGCTTTGGCTCCCTGGATTTTTTTTTTTTTAAGCCCCAAAGTGGAGCTGGACTGGGCGACCTCAAGACCATGAGCTCAAGACCTGACTCCAGGTCAGAAATCTGATGCTTACCTGACTGAGCCTCCTAGGTACTCCAGGTTTTGACTCCCTCATTTTCATTCTCTTGGGGCATTCCACTCCTGCATATTCAGGTGTGCCCCATACTTCAAAAAATAAAAAAGAAGGCTCCCTTCTTCCGTCACTAGATGAGATCTGTCTCTCTTGATGGCCTTGTTTTTGTTTTTTGTTGTTGTTGTTAATTTAAATTCAAGTTAGCATGTAGTATTATTGGTTTCAGGGAATCATCAGTTGCATGTAATATCCACTACTCATTACATCAGGTGCCCTCCTTCAAGCCCATTACATTCCCCCCCAACCTTCCCTCAAGATTGTTCTAGAGTTAAGAGGCTCTTATGGTTGTCTTCCTCTCTGTTTTTATCTTATTTTTCCTTTCCTTCCCCTATGTTCATCTGTTTTGTTTCTTAAACTCCACTCATGAGTGAAATCATGTGGTATTCGTCTTTCTCTGACTTATTTCACTTAGCATAATACTCTCTAGTTCCATGCATGTTGCTGCAAATGTTAAGATTTTATTCTTTTTGGTGATATATATACCAGATCTTTTTTATCCATTCATCTGTCGATGGACATCTGGGCTTTTTCCATAGTTTGGCTACTGTGGACATTGCTGCTATAAAGATTGGGGTGCAGGTGCCCCTTCATTATGTTTAAATCATTATGTTAAAATCATAATGTTTGTATCCTTTGGCTAAATACTTACTAGTGCAGTTGCTGGGTAGCTCTATTTTCAACTTCTTGAGGATTTTCCTTACTGTTTTCCAGAGTGGCTACACCAAGAGTGTAAGAGGGTTCCCCTTTCTCAGCATCCTTGCCAACATTTGTTGTTCCCTGACTTGTGAATTTGAGCCATCCTGACTAGTGTGAGGTGGTATCTCATTGTGGTTTTGGTTTGTGTTTCCCTGATGCCAAGTGATGTGGAGCATTTTGTCATTTGTCTGTTGGCCATTTTCTTTGGAGAAAAGTCTGTTCATGTCTTCTGTCCATTTCTTTACTAAATTATTTGTTTTTTGGGTGTTGAGTTTGATAAATTCTTTATAGATTTTGGATAGTAGCCCTTTATCTGATATGTATTTGCAAATATCTTTTCCCATTCTATTGATTGTCTTTTGGTTTTGTTGACTATTTCCTTTGCTGTGCAAAAACTTTTTATCTTAGGGTGCCTGGGGGGCTCAGTCAGTTAAACATCTGCCTTCGGTCACAGTCAAGTCATGATCTCAGGGTCCTGGGATCGAGGCCTATATCAGGCTCCCTGCCCAGCAGAGAGCCTCCTTCTCCTTCTGCTGCTTCCCCTGCTTGTGTTCTTTGCCTCTGTCAAATAAATAAAGTCTAAAAAAAAAAAAAAAAAAAAGCTTTTTCCTTGTCTGAGAAAAGCATCAGCACCCTAGAGACCAACTGGAAAGCAGGGGCTTTGAGTCAATGCATCAAACTCTACCTCTAGATTTCCAGCCTCCTACCTCCAGGTCCTGGGCCGCGGCCCCCAGCCCAGCTGTCCCTGCGGCAGACTGGCTGCCCCCACAGCCCACCTCCTTCTATCATGCCCATTTCTCTTGCCTGAAGGAGTTTTATGCAATTCAAGAGTTTTTCCATAAACTGACCTTGTATTAGTAGAGTCTTTAGGAGATTCTTGTTAGAAACCAAAGCTCTGGGCAGTTTTTTTTCCTTTAATTCCAGCCCAGATTTATGTACCTTAATAATTTAATCAAATTTGTGGATGGCTTCTCCCCTTTTCCTATTTGGAATTCTTAGTCCTAGATTAGCTTTACATCTCAGGAATGGTGATGTACATCAGTCCAATAAAATACTAAATAACCATGCTGAAAAAACTAAAAACCAAAAAACTTATCTTGATGAAGTCCCAATAGTTCATTTTTGCTTTTGTTTCCCTTGCGTCTGGGGATGTGTCTAGCAAGAACTCAAAGAGGTCAGATGCCAGCAACTTAATAGCTTCTTAAGAGAAAACAAACTGTCTTGGTCATATTCATTTGATACGTGGTAAATAATTAATGAATAATGGATGGATGGGTGGATAAAAATCCCTGTCTACAGACTTGGTTCTGTTGTTACCTCCTTTATAAACATCCTGTTAAGCAAACAGAATTGAGTTGTGTGCTTTTGACTATACAAGGAGTGCTTTATCACATTAGAATACAAGACCATCTGGGGCACCTGGGTGGCTCAGTTGGTTAAGCGTCTACCTTCAGCTCAGGTGCCCTGCATCAGGCTCCCTACTTCAGAGAGGAGCCAGCTTCTCCCTCTGCACCTCCCCTTGCTCATGCCTTCTCTCTTTCTCTCCCAAATAAATTAGTAAAATCTTAAAAAGAAAAAGAATACGACACTATCCATAACCGTTGGCCTATTCTAAAGTAACATACCATAAATCAGAGTATTTATGAAAGGAGAAAGGGAGGAAAGGTCTAGTTATTGCCTTGTGCTTTGGTAAAAGCCATATACTGACTCTATATCCGTCTAATTTTTTTTCATCTTCTGGAAAAGTTACTTCTGTCTAGCCTCTTCAGGCCCTTTCTTTCAGAGTCACTACCCAAGAGGAAGCTGTCACAGAAATTTGGATTTTCTCAGTGAACAGAGCAGAGAATGTTTCTGCATTTGTGAGTTTACTTTCTAGTGGCAGTTGACCATGAACATAATACATCAAATGTTTATAAGTATGTTTGGAAAAGTGGAGAGGAGAATGAATTGCAGTTTTAAATAGGTTGGTCAGGTGGGTCACATAGAGTAAATGATGTTTGAAGAAAGACTTGAACTAAAAATAACACGAGGGTTGCTTGAATTGTTAGGCTATACGTAGGCAGTCATATTCTGTGAGCATGTATTTTTTTTAAGATTTTATTTTTCATTTATTTTAGAGAGAGTGATGGGAAGGGGCAGAGGGAGAGAGAGAATCCCAAGCAGACCCCACACTGAGCACAGAGCCTGACATGGGGCTCTGTCCCAGGACCCTGAGATCACAACCTGAGCTAAAATCAGGAGTCAAGACGCCCACCAACTGAGCCATCCAGCTGCCCCCGTGAGCATGTATTTTTAACTCTGTTTCATTTGGAATTCAGCCACTTCATATCATATCAGTGTTATAGTATTACATAGTTCCCACACCAGCCCTCAAAGAGTATTTAAATCACAATTAGCTAAAAACTAGTACTGATGATAGTAGCTCTAATTCTGGGTCCAGACAGCTGGTTAGAAGGATGCGGTTTCCTTTCTGTATGGGTTAAGATGAAACTTAAACAGTTTTGAAGTAGAAGCTTGAGTTTATCTTATCTACAAAATGATCTCCCCCTCCCCCTTCACTCCCCCTTTCTTCAGGCCCTTAGGTACTGGTGGTGCTTAATTGTACTCAGAATCCTTTTCAAGCCTGCCTTACCTCTTGCACAAAATATCATCACACCACCAAGTTAGAGATAATTTTCCCCCACTCCCAATTCTATCAAAATTCCCATTTTCTCAGTACAGGGGTTAGTATTGTTTATAGTAGTAATAATATGAACTAATTCAAGTTAGGTGTTTTTTGTTTTTATTGAAGTATAGTTGATACACATGTTACATTAGTTTCAGGTGTACAACAGTGATTCAGTAGGTGTTATTTCTGTTTTAATAATATGTAAATGGCTGATAAGCTTTTCCCCCAAATATATTAATATTAAAATGCTACTTGGGAGCACCTGGGTGGCCCAGTTGTTAAGAGTCTGCCTTCAGCTCAGATCATCATCCCAGAGTCCTGGGATCGAGCCCCACATTGGGCTCCCTGCTCAGCTAGGAGCCTACTTCTCCTCCCTCTACTGTTCCCCTGCTTGTGTCCTCGCTTGCTCTCTGTCAAATAAATAAAATATTTTTTTAAATGCCGCTTGTGATCCCAAATGAATCTGTAATTAGTTGCTTTGTGAAAAAATGGGAAAGTTAATTCAGAGGATATAATAAGAAATTTCAAAATTTGAAAGTGGTATGCTATACCTTTACAAGACTCTGTTTTTTCCAGAGCCCTAAGAACATGAGAAATGAATTGCCAGTTGCAGTAACAGGAAATTGGACATTTGTTGAGAGCTCTCTGCTTACTATGAGCCAGCTCCTATTTAAGCTTAAGCGCTGTGGATTTCTAGAGGCCTGTGTTCTTCTATTGTGTAGCAATAGGTTTGCTAAAACTAGGGTGACCTTCCATCATAGCTTAAGAGTAATTCAACTGACATTGTTAGGAAAGATGGTAACATTAGCATGAAGGCTATTAAAGCTCAGTTTGTTAATTGAAATTTAACTTTGCCTTCCCCTAAAATTCTTAGGAATGATATATATTTTTCTTGAAGTAATAAGACTTTTCTTAACTATTGCGTTTTTTTGAAGAGCACAAATAGCCTGAACAATATTTACTTTTGATGTGATTCTTACACTTTGAAGGAAGAAAAATGTGTCTATTAATCTCTTTCCCCTTTTCAGTAGGTGAATTGAGCATCTGGTGTGAGTAGCATACTACTTGTTCCCTGTTATAGTTTAGTTCCCTGTATAGGTTTAACTTGTTTGACCTCTTTGTTCCAACAGCAGACAGTTTTTAGTCCCAGCTGTGTGCATTGCACTCATCATCCAAAGATCCAAATTTATCTTGGTATTGTCAACTTTCCCCAGATGTCCCTAAAGTAGGGACTTGAAATGCAGGATGTCCATTTGGGAAGTGATCCTTGCAAGTGCTGTAAAAGAGTGGTGGAATCATACAAGGAAGAGAGGGAATCTAATAAATGAGCAGGTTACTGGTGTGAACAGTTGGGGAACTCTGGGAGACAGCATGCAGAGCATGCTTCAGTTGTCCCTCCCAAGGGAAAAGAAAGCTGGGATATTTATCTATCAATTTCTGCCCTCATTGGTTGAGGCCTGCTTCCAGGGCAAAACTGCAACCCCAGCTTGTTTGTGTGGGTGCTCCTGTGATCAAATAAAACCCTTAGTTACTTACAGTATGAAGCCCAATTGGCATTACAGTATTACTTATGGTTTATGAAGCCATTGGCATGTATGGGAGCAGTGTGTGCCAAGGGGACTTGGGTAGCATCTATAGCAGCCTGGGATTGAAGGCCCTTTACTAACCAGTTGCAAACAGGCTCTCATCTTTTATGATCCTCCCTCACATGCCTTCCATTTCAGCCTGAAATGAGCTTCTCACCTTTCTCAGTTCTCAAAATTCCAAGTTCTGTATCTTTGTTCCTTGCTGTCCTTCTATCTAGAATGATTTCATTCTCTTCCCATGTTCGTTCTCTTCCCATACCCACTTTACAGACTTGGTAACACCTTGTTTTAAATGTTGCTTGTGTCTGTGAAGTCTTATCCAATAACCCTGTGGAATGACTTATTCTTACATTTTATTTCCACCTTTGTGAATGACTTCTTACATTTTATTTCCACCATTGTTTACATGACTGTTATAGCACTCAACCCAGCATTTATGATGGTTGCATACCTGTTTATTTTCCCCACCAGATAATGTCATGAGGGCAATGGACCCCGTCTCCACTGCCTAATACAATAGTGTAAAGGCAAGCACATGTGCTCTGGAAGTAGGCAAGTGTGGATTTAAATCCTAGCTTGGGCAAGTTACTTAACAGTTCTGAATTTCCATTTCCTTATCTCAAAAAGGGGAGTCCCTTGCAGAGTTGTAGAGAGGTTAGAAATAATATATGTGAGCATTAGGCACAATGCTTGCCACATTAGGGTCTCAGTAAATATTAAGAGAGGCCAAATCGAAAAGAACCTAATGTAATAAAAGCCAAGATAGAAAATCAGGGGAACACGAGAGGGAGCATGTAATTCTGATGATGGAGTCAGAACAGAGTCAGTGTAACAGAGCATGACTCAGAACTCCTTGAAGGTTTTTATCTGGAAAACTAGGTTTGGAAGAAGCAGTGGGTCTTTAAACTGCTGAAATCACGGAAGGTTCTTAAAAAAAAAAAAAAGAACTGAATGCATGTTTTTAAAAGTACAGAATTAGGTCCCATTTTAATATGGTGGTCAGTTTAGGCCTTCAAAATGTAAAATGGATGTAGATAAAAAATTGGATGAACCAATGTTATTTCTGGGAAGAGTCTATATAATGGTTGTGATTGATTTAAAATGTTTTACTAAATTTAAACTGAAGTTTTATTTCTATTTCTTCATAACCAGAATGGAAGGTGGCAGACTGCCAAATGCAGGGTTTTTATGACCTATAGCTGAAGACATGTCTTAGAATAGAAATCAGTCAAAAATATCAATGAATTGTGTAGAGAGATTGGGAGATCTTCCCTTTGATATTCTTTGAAAATGAGACCAATTCCCACCAGAAATGGTGTGGTAGTAGAGCTGCCTTAAGGCAGGCACATGGAGTTGGAATTTCTACTCTGGGATTATAGGAACATGGCTTCTCAGGGTATGACTGTAAAAAGACCTGAAGTGTGTTAATGGAGTTGTTTTCCTTTATTTAGGTGATAAAGCTTTTACAGTCAAAGTACCATTACAAAGAAGAGGCTGAAACCATTTGTGACAAAGTTCAAGTTAAACTCAGCAAGGAATGTTTTCATCCTTCTAGTACATGCATTACTGACCTAAGGACTTTACACTGGGAAGAAGCAATCCAGGAAATGAAGGGTGGTGCAGCCAATAGGAAATTGGCTGAAGAATGTTATTTCCTGTGGAAATCTACACGTTTACAGCATATGATACTAGCAGAAGATGTCAAAGCCATGCTCACTGAACTTCGGAAGGAGGTCCGCCTACTTTTATTAACAAATGGAGACCGACAGACCCAGAGGGAGAAGATCGAGGCTTGTGCCTGCCAGTCCTATTTTGACGCTATAGTGGTAGGGGGAGAGCAGAAAGAAGAGAAACCAGCACCTTCCATATTTCATTATTGCTGTGATCTCCTTGGAGTACAGCCTGGAGACTGTGTGATGGTTGGTGACACACTAGAAACCGATATACAAGGAGGCCTCAATGCAGGACTGAAAGCAACAGTCTGGATAAATAAAAATGGAATAATGCCACTGAAGTCATCCCCCATGCCACATTATATAGTTTCTTCTGTGCTGGAGTTACCTGCTCTCTTACAGAGTATAGATTGTACAGTCAGTATGTCAGCTTAAAGCACATAAAAGGGCATGATTATGTATTTGAGGGTCAAATTACAGGTTTTGAACTAAGAAAAGTTAAGGCATTCCATATATTAAGACCCAGTTCTAAGAATAATTTTACTTGTGATTTAATAACCAACCAACCACTGACTGGTATTTATATCTGGAAATCCAGAGTAAATTAATAAGAGTTAACTTTTAGTAGTGTAATCCAGAAAACTTGAGGAAATATATTATTTGTTAATCTGTGACTTGAAGTTTTTAAAAAATTATTTCATTAATCTTTTAGCATCTTGGATCCATGAAGTGGTCCAGGCAAGATAGATTATACATGGATGCACAAATACAGGTTTTATGTTCTATCTTAAAAATAGATATTTTTTTAAAATAGATATTCTAAAACATATATAATAGAGATTTATCAGAATAATTGGATCTGATTAATAGGAAATAAGTGCTAAATCACATGCCAATGAAAGCATTCCATAGTGAAATTATTTTGCATATTTTTTCTTTAAAACATGTACCATATTTTTGCCTACTTTGAATACATACATTCTTTTATGAATCCAGTTTTTCTGCATGACCTTTTTTGGGGGGGGGCGGGCAGGGTCTTTTCCTATGGTGAATACCTGACAAACAGATTTCTCCACTAAAAAAGCTGTTAAAGTCAGCATGTGGTGCTCCTTTTCTATGACATTTTCACATCTTTCCAGAGTGCACTTGTAGGTTCTTATTAGTCTTTATCTCTTGTAGAAGTATTCAGGTACACAGTGGGGTTCAGGGGACTAGACTGCCTGGCTGGGCATAAATACAAACCACATAGCACCAAAAGTCATTTTCCTTCTGTGGATACCTCAGAGGTGCAACCTAACCATGTAGCTCTCCCATAAATTCTCTCCTGACTGAATATAGTTTCACCCATATAATGAAAACTAATAGAAAATTATGTTTTGCTATGAAATAATTTCAAGGTACCATTTTAATATAATTTAAGTGGCTCTTGGTGTTAACCATCTGCCTCATGTCCCCTGTTTTTCAAATTTTAGGAAATATATCCTCTCACAATTTCTATATCCAATTCAGTGTTCACTTAGAGCGTATTAATTAATGACTAAGGCATCTTGCAACTAGAAAACTTTCTAGGCCATTAAGCTAGACAGTCATGTCTTCACCAACTTGGAATTAAATGGTTAAGGAAAAAAGAAATAATGATTTGGGTTGGTTTTTGGCAGGTTTTTTTTTTTAAACTTTTGTATAAGAAGCTACTAATGTAATTAGGCTGTTAGAATATGTATAGCTATGACTCCTTTAAATATCTTATGACTGTGATACTTAGATTCTGGTGTATGCCTATCCTTAACTTATTTCTTTAGCCAATCATTTCCTGCCTATTGCCAAGAACAGGATTCTCTGCTTTTGTGCAAATGTCCTGTTGTATTTACTTTTCACTCTTAATTTTTAAAACTGTGATTGTACCTTTGACTGTCCCAGGGTGTTGTTGCTATGAAGCTAAACATTTGTGAACAGGGTATGTTTGTGTATAATTCCAGGTATGGTACCTACGTGACCTTGATTATATTTTAGCTATTTAAAAATTATTAAATTGGAGGATCTAGGCAGAAAAGTAATTATGTGGTGGTTTCTCTAATGGATTGGTGTGTGATGCTGAGCGTTTGTCCTTTGAGCTATCCTACAGGATGGATGTAGGCAGCGTCACATTTACTCTGCTAACGGGAAGGTTTATTGCTTCTAGATCATAGTGACAAATCTCAGCAAGATAGTTCCTAGAATGTCAAGTGAGCAGTTCTTCAGCAAAAGTTATGGGAGGTGGGGTATAGATTGTTTCCTTGTCCTCCTGGTTTGCATTCAGTACATGCAGTAATGCAATATTGCATTCCATTTGCACCCTTCCTTGGAGAAAAACTTGGTGGTTTTCTACCTTCCAAGTGGAATGTTAAGATATTAATAAATCTTGGAATAGGCCTATGATTTTATTAATAATGTTTTTATTTTTAGAATAATATTCCTCAAGATTAAAAAAAAGATGTAATAAGTGTGTCTTATCATCTTTATTATTTTCAGCTTTCCATAGTGGTGTGCTCTACAGAGCCCTAAATTCTCAATTGTCCAAAAGCTCTCCCAAGCACCAGCTATAGAGGAAGGCCTAGAGTAGACACATATGGACACTGCACCTGGAATACTAACACAAAGGTGGATGTTTTCTGATTCCATATACACATGCAGCCCACTGGTGTCCAAATATCTTAGCTCTGATAGTAACCAGGACCCAGTGGATGTTCAGTAAATATTATAGGAAAGGGTTTTTATCATTACAAAGATACTTGGTTTAGCACTTTCAGACTTCTTTGTAACCTACAATAAGAAACAGTTCCTATCACCACCCACAAAACACATTTATTAATAGTGAATACTGGGGGTACCTAGGTGGCTCAGTCAGTTAAGCGTTTGCCTTCGGCTCAGGTCATGATCCCAGGGTCCTGGGATAGAGTCCCACATTGGGCTCCCTGCTTAGTGGGGAGCCTGCTTCTGCCGCTGCCCCTCCCCCTGCTCATGCACGTGCGTGCTGTCTCTCAAATGTATAGTGAACATATTAGTTGCTATATATTAAATACAGTTTTATATACTTAAAACTGAAGCAAGGTTTGTTGAACTGCTTGCCATACGTGATTACTTTTTTCACTCCATCTTTTTAAATTAGGGAATATATTCACCTTTGGATGATTACCATTTGTGGTACACAAGTCCAAAGAATGAAAAGGTGAATGGCAAAGTCTCATCTCTTTCCCAGAGGTCCACCACTCCTATAGGCCACTGCTGTGAGCAACTTCCTGTGTATCTGCATATATATAGGTACGTGTGACTATACAAAATTCCTTTAATTTAGGCAGGTTTTTTATTTCTGCTTTTTAGTTTTAGGAAAAAAAATGCTCTCGCTAAGATATTGATTAAAAAAGAGAGTCCTGGGCGCCTGGGTGGCTCAGTGGGTTAAAGCCTCTGCCTTCGGCTCAGGTCATGATCTCAGGGTCCTGGGATTGAGGCCTGCATCAGGCTCTCTGCTCAGCAGGGAGCCTGCTTCCTCCTCTCCCTGTCTCTCGGCCTGCCTCTCTGCCTGCCTGTAATCTCTCTCTCTGTGTCAAATAAATAAATAAAATCTTTAAAAAAAAAAACAAAAGAGTCCTAAAACTTCTAAGTCATTCATGTTAGGAAGGTGGTCTCTACCATCCACTGTCATTCTTGTTAACATCATCAATAAAAGTGATGGTTCCACTGTCATTCACTTTGAGGAGAAGGTCAGCACAACTATGGACCCTTTGTCCTGCTCCACTCTGATGAGTTTCCTTCAGCTTGCTGCATATTGCTATCCTAGTGACTCCTCTTGCCTTTTACATTGGATTTCCTGGTTTTGTCCTGCATGTCCTCATGTTTCATTTGTTCCCTCTTTTTGGTGGCATGCCTCTTTGAGTATATTCTCTAAATGTGTGTGAGAGGTCAAATGTTTAAGATCATAACTGTCTGAAAACGCCTTTACTCTTTTCCCGTCATTGATAGTTAACAGCATGCATTTGGATATCATTTTCATTTGGAATTTCAGAGGCATTGCTCTGTGGTCTTCTAGCAGCCATACCTACATGACCAGTTTTTGGTTTTGTTTTTTTCTCCTGAAGCTCTTAGAACTGTAGTTTTCCCCCAGTGGTCCGTGGTGATACATCTTGGTGATGGTCTGTTTTCATCCTGTGTGCTTGGCACTCTGAATCCCTCTGACCAAAATCTTAATGTTATTCAGTCCTGAAAAATGTAATTACTTCATTGAAAATTGCTTCGCCACTCTTTTTTCTGCTTGCATTTTCTGTAACTCCTACTAGTCAGATGATGGACCTCCTCTGACTTTCTGCTTTGTTTAATCTTTTCTCTCTCTCTTTTTTTTTTCATCTGTTATTTTGTTCCACTTTGGGGGAGGCTTCTTAAACTATATCTCGTAGTTCTATTGGTTTTTTCCCCTGTTAATCATATTTTTTAATTTCCAAGAGTTTTGTTTTGTTTTTTAAATGTTCCTTTTTAATAACGTTGTTTTGAGTGGAATATTGTCTCTCAGAAAATTGTTAAATTTTTGAAGAATCCACAGACTCCACTATTTCTTCCAAGTTGCTCTAATCTGTTTATTTGGATCTATTTGATCACATTAAGGGCTTTCTTCACATTCCCAGAAATCTTGGTATTCATGAATAAGAGAGGAGGGATGAAGATGCTGATTGGAAGCTCTGCACAAGTGGGTGGAGCTTGTCAACTTGGAGGATCCTTTACTATAGGGTATCTGGGTAGGCTGTTCGTTAGAGAACCCCTGAGATCACTGTTTTAAACTCTTTGCTTTTGGTTGTCTGATTTCCTAGAGAATCGCTCAGTCTCCTGCCTGAAGGGTAGAAGTCTGATGTCAGCACCTAGGAATTGAGTGGGAAGAAGGTGGGGAAGGAGGTATTTCTATAGTCACTTAATACCTGTTTTTGGTTGTAATTGAGCCCAATTACATGTGATATCCCCCAGTTTAGACATCCTCTGTTTTACTCTCCAGAGTAGCATTCCAACTTCTGTCGAGTTAGGACTTCAGGGTGGGGTGGGGGCAGGGATTGTATTTTGAACACCCTTTACCCATCCTTCATTCAACTTCCCATCACGTTTTTCCTTCAGGCCTGAGGTATCTGGTAGTGTTGGTGCCTAAATTTTTGGAGGAATTTACTATGTACCTCATGGTTTCCCAGCTCTTCCCGCTGTTGGTTCTTACTCAGCTTTCCTGGGTCAACTAAATTATTTGCTACTTGTCTACATGTGTCCAGCTTTCAAAATTTCATTGATGCCTATTTTCCAGGGAGGGGGAGGGTATGTATGTTTAGATTCTTTTACTGTGGTTTAGTTGAGTTTGGGGTAGAAACATTATTAGATGTGTATTTTCTTGTATAGCGATATGGAAGATGTTTTCTATTTCATGTTTAAAGTAGGTCAAGGGCGCCTGGGTGGCTCAGTGGGTTAATGCCTCTGCTTTCGGCTCAGGTCATGATCTCAGGGTCCTGGGATCGAGGCCCGCATCGGGCTCCCTGCTCAGCGGGGAGCCTGCTTCCCCCCCTCTCTCTCTGCCTGCCTCTCTGCCTCCTTGTGATCTCTCTCCCTCTGTGAAATAAATAAATAAAAATCTAAAAAAAAAAAAAATAAAATAAAAAAATAAAGTAGGTCAAGACCACAAAACCAGTCCCGTGCCCCATAGTCACTACCTACAGCTTAAGAAATGGTGTCCGTCTGAGGTGGAGATTTACAGCATGCTTACAGCCTTTTTCCTTTTTATTTTGTTTTGAATTATGTATGCAGCTCATTTCTTTAGATCTCTTCCCCAACTCCCTTTTCTCTATACCCTTGTATATGACCTCCTTTGACTTATCTCATGATGGTGGGTCTCATTGTTCTGTGTTCCTGAATTTTCAACATTGTTTGGACATAGATACTTATTTTGATTAACAGCTCTATCCCTATGATCACTTCTAAGCAACAATCTCTTAGAATTCTTTGTAATTAAAATCCTTCTGACAGGGGTACATTTGATTTATGCTTTTAAAATATTAACTTACTACTACCAGTAGGGCTAAAATTTAGCCAGAATAAAACCATATATTTTTTTTAATTTTATTTTTATTATTTGCCCAAGGGGTACAGGTCTGTGAATCATCAGGCTTACATCTTTCACAGCATTCACCAAAGCACAAACCCTCCCCAATGTCCATAACCCATCCACCCTATCCCTACCCTCCCACCCCCCAGTAACCCTCAGTTTGTTTTGTGAGATTAGGAGTCTCTTATGGTTTGTGTCCTTCCCCATCCCATCTTGTTTCATTATTTTTCCCTCCCTACCCCCCACGACCCCCCACCCTGCCCCTCAAGTTCCTCATATCAGAGAGATCATATGATAATTGTCTTTCTCTGATTGACTTATTTCGCTCAGCATAATACCCTCCAGTTCCATCCATGTCGTTGCGAATGGCAAGATTTCGTTTCTTTTGATAGCTGCATAATATTCCATTGTATATATATACCACATCTTCTTTATCCATTCATCTGTTGATGGACATCTAGGTTCTTTCCATAGTTTGGCTATTGTGGACATTGCTGCTATAAACATTCGGGTGCACGTGCCCCTGAGGAACACTACCTTTGTGTCTTTAGGATAAATACCCAGTAGTGCGATTGCTGGGTCGTAGGGTAGCTCCATTTTCAACTTTTTGAGGAATCTCCATACTGTTTTCCAGAGTGGCTGCACCAGTTTGCATTCCCACCAACAGTGTAGGAGGGTTCCCCTTTCTCCGCAACCTCGCCAACATCTGTCATTTCCTGACTTGTTGATTTTAGCCATTCTGACTGGTGTAAGGTGGTATCTCGCTGTGGTTTTAATTTGTATTTCTCTGATGCCGAGTGATGTTGAGCACTTTCTCATGTGTCTGTTGGCCATTTGGATGTCTTCTTTGGAGAAATGTCTGTTCATGTCTTCTGCCCATTTCTTGACTGGGTTATTTGTTTTATGGGTGTTGAGTTTGAGAAGCTCTTTATAGATTTTGGATACTAGCCCTTTATCTGATATGTCATTTGCAAATATCTTC
The DNA here is from genome assembly GCA_002007465.1 of Ailurus styani. Lineage (NCBI taxonomy): Eukaryota > Metazoa > Chordata > Mammalia > Carnivora > Ailuridae > Ailurus > Ailurus styani. Next base: position 71,543 of record LNAC01001536.1, read on the forward strand.
TCCCATTCTGTCAGTTGTCTTTTGGTTTTGTTGACTGTTTCCTTTGCTGTGCAAAAGCTTTTAATCTTGATGAAGTCCCAATAGTTCATTTTTGCCCTTGCTTCCCTTGCCTTTGGTGAGGTTCCTAGGAAGAAGTTGCTGCGGTTGAGGTCGAAGAGGTTGCTGCCTGTGTTCTCCTCGAGGATTTTGATGGATTCCTTTCTCACATTGAGGTCTTTTATCCATTTTGAGTCTATTTTTGTGTGTGGTGTCAGGAAATGATCCAGTTTCATTTTTCTGCATGTGGCTGACCAGTTTTCCCAACACCATTTGTTGAAGAGACTGTCTTTTTCCCACTGGACATTCTTTCCTGCTTTGTCGAAGATTAGTTGACCATAGAGTTGAGGGTCCATTTTTGGGTTCTCTATTCTGTTCCACTGGTCTATGTGTCTGTTTTTGTGCCAGTACCATACTGTCTTGATGATGACGGCTTTGTAATAGAGCTTGAAATCTGGAATTGTGATGCCGCCAACTTTGCTTTTTTTTTTCAACATTCCTTTGGCTATTCGGGGTCTTTTCTGGTTCCATATAAATTTTAGGATTATTTGTTCCATTTCTTTGAAATAAATTGCTGGTATTTTGATGGGGATTGCATTAAATGTGTAGATTGCTCTAGGTAGCATAGACATTTTCACAATATTTATTCTACCCATCCATGAGCATGGAATGTTTTTCCACTTCTTTGTGTCTTCCTCAATTTCTTTCATGAGTACTTTATAGTTTTCTGAATACAGATTCTTTGCCTCTTTGGTTAGGTTTATTCCTAGGTATCTTATGGTTTTGGGTGCAATTGTAAATGGGATTGACTCTTTAATTTCTCTTTCTTCTGTTTTGTTGTTGGTATATAGAAATGCAACTGATTTCTGTGCATTGATTTTATATCCTGACACTTGACTGAATTCCTGTATGAGTGCTAGCAGTTTTGGAGTGGAGTCCTTTGGGTTTTCCACATAAAGTATCATATCATCTGCAAAGAGTGAGAGTTTGACCTCTTCCTTGCCGATTTGGATGCCTTTTATTTCTTTTTGTTGTCTGATTGCTGAGGCTAGGACTTCTAGTACTATGTTGAATAGCAGTGGTGATAGTGGACAGCCTTGCCGTGTTCCTGACTTTAGGGGAAAAGCTCTCAGTTTTTCTCCATTGAGAATGATATTCGCTGTGGGTTTTTCGTAGATGGCTTTGATGATATTGAGGTATGTACCCTCTATGCCTACACTATGAAGAGTTTTGATTAAGAAAGGGTGCTGTACTTTGTCAAATGCTTTTTCAGCATCTATTGAGAGGATCATATGGTTCTTGTTCTTTCTTTTATTAATGTCTTGTATCACATTGATTGATTTGCGAATGTTAAACCAACCTTGCATCCCAGGAATAAATCCCACTTGGTCTAAAACCATATTTTTAATCAGTCTTCAAATATATAACATATATGACAATACAGTTATTGCCACTGGATTTCTTGGAAGATTTTTTTTTTTCTGGAGTGTCAATCTGACCTTTTACGGTAGATAAGATAATAAAATGGGTTAAAGAAATTGTTCATTAATTTACTGAAATGGGGAAAAGAGTGACTGCTTAATGGGTACGGAGTATCCTTATGGAATGACAAAAATATTCTGGAACTAGATAGTGGTGCTAGTTCTATTGTAAATGTACTAAATACCCCTAAATTGTATAATTATAAGTGATTTAAAAGTTAAATTTTATTATGGTTTATTTGTTGGTATATATCACCCATATTTCACTTGCTGAGTTCCTAATAGAGAGGTATATTTAATCTTTTTGCATATCTCCCAAGCTTGAAATCTGTCCTTAAAAATTTAACAAATAACAGTAAAATAGACTTTGAAAACCACACGCACAGTGCTCTCCTGGGTGTCCAGCAGATGTTGGTAAAAATGGGACAGTTCTCCCCTGAGAACAACTCTGCTGTTAGATTTAAATCCTTGGAATGAGCAAATGTTGTGGGAATTTGGTGGGTTGACTCCTCGCTCTAAGAATGATAAACAACATGGAAGCACCGTAAGAGCCATGGGTATACTGCACACTGAGGCTGGTGAAATAACTTGTGCAAGGTCCTGCCATGTGAGAGCCTAGCCACACACTCCCACTCTTTCCAGAGCTACCAAATTCTGTGCTTGCCCCCACACATTATCTCCCCAATGAAGTGCTAGATATTGTGGCAGGTTTTATTTATTTAGTTAGAACACATACAGAGGGTGGGGCAGAGGCAGAGGAAGAGAATCCCAAGCAGACTCTGCTGAGTGGGGAGCCCAACATGGGGCTTGAGATCATGGATCCTGAGATCATTACCTGAGCCAAAACCAAGAGCCAGATGCTTAAACCACCTGAGCTACCCAGGTGCTCTAATATTATAGCAGGTTAAAGAAAAGCAAGGATCACATTTGGAACACCAACAGATATGAAAACTAAGGAACTTAATAGGAAATACATGTGTAACCAGTGCACTGAACAAGGATGACACTGGAATGTAATCAAAATGAAACTTTCTGTCACCTATTGTTCCTTTAATATTAACCCATATGGGGGAAGCTTTCTCCTGCCAGTGGATGATGTTTAGATGAAAACTCCTCCAGGCTTTTAGTGTTCATTCCTAGGAAATAGTCCTATGATCACTTTAAGTCACAAACAATCTTTTTTTAAAATTTTTAAAAATTTTTTTCAGTGTTCCAAGATTCATTGTTTATGTACCACACTACACCCAGTGCTCCATGCAGTGCGGGCCCTCCTTAATACCCACCACCAGGCTTACCCATCCTCCCATTGCCCTCCCCTCCATAACCCTCAGTTTGTTTCTCAGAATCCACAGTCTCTCATCTTTCATCTCCCCCTCCACTTTACCCCAATTCACTTTTCCTTTCCTTCTCCTAATGTCCTTCATGTTATTTCTTATGTTCCAAAGTAATTGAAACCATATGATAATTGACCTTCTCTGCTAAGTCACAATCTTGATTCAGATGTGTAAATGGATCCTCCCTGTTGGATGAAGTACAGTTTTCTTCTGCACTCATCTCCTGAGCAGAGGGGAGGCTGTGGGAGGTGGACAGGGAGGTTCTCACTTGGTCAGAGCCTGCTTCTGTTCTGAGTTGGCTCCATAGCCTGAAGGTGCAGCAGGCTTCTACACCTCACTACCATGTGGGAACTCACAGGAGCTTTTCAGAGCCTCTCCTGGACTCTTGCAGCTGCTGCTTCTGGTCCCCTTCTCCAGTAGGCTGCCTCACCGGCCCCATTTCTCTGGCAGACCTCTCCACTACTGTCACCAGTGACATTCCCTTCTGTTCCCAGGCAGTACTCCTGGGAAGGGTTATAACTGGTTCCAGGTCAGCCTCTCTCCCATGTCCTTGCCCTACTGTCAGTGAGGAGTAAGTTACATTCACCCACAGCTCTCTGCTGTCCCTGGCTCCCCCGCCACAACCCCTTGACTTGCATGCTTTCTGCAGGAAATGCATGTCTTCCTCTCTGAGTTTTACCACTGCATTTCACTCTCCAGCTTTGAGGTTAAGCGGGTATTTCCTCTACCACCCCCTAAGGGGGTGGGACTTGGGCTGCAGAATCTCTCTCCACAGAAACTCTGTTATTCCCTCCCACCTCCAGCTCCACTTTCTTTACTCTGTATTTTTAAAGTGGGTAGGGTAACACAAAAGTCAGGAAACAAGTGCTGGACTAACTACCTTGAACACTCTACTAGGAAGACTTACATGAAGTTTGGTACCTGATGTCTGCTGCTTAGATCACAGCTTTGGTTTTGACATCCTGGTACATAAGCAAAGTGTACAGTACAAAATCAAACACTTCCTAGAAGAATGTCAGGTAGGGAAGCAAATGTGCAGTAGCCATGAATCTTAAGCTAGGTATTGAAGGAAGCAAAATAACTGCTCTGGGTAAAGAAGGGAGAGAACATTTGCAGAGAACAACATTTCAGTTTAACAGAAACTTACTGGACCCCTACTGAGTGCCAGGGGTTCTAGGTCTACAAAAAAGGAAAGTGATCAGCCTGGTTGGAGAAAGGGGTCTGAGTAGGGATGGTGAGAAATGAAATTTGGATATGTAGGATGGGCAGTCAAAAGTAGGCTGTGAATATGAGGCTCGGAGTATGGAGAAAATTTCATCAACATGGTAAAAAAAGAGGTGGTGAGGCTTATGTGTATGTGTTTATGGATTTGTGCACGTATGTGTAATGGGGTGCATGAGCAGATGTGGGTATGGGGTGAAATATATGTGTGAGTGCATGTAGAGGTGTGTGTCTGAAGTAGGTTGTATATGTATAGTGTATGTGTGCATATCTGCAGAAGGGGTGTATGTGTACGAGCCTAGTGAGGTCTCTGGTGGGGAGCACTTATACAGGTTGTGTGGGTGAGTGTGCATGGCTTTGTGTTTGGGAGTGTATGCACAATGGGCTATGTGCATGTGTATATGCAAGTAGTGGAGTGTGTATAATGGTGTACATGTAGGGGGTTTGCATGTATGCAGTAAACTTGCATGTAAGTAGTGAGAATTTGTGTAGGGCTGTGAGTATTGTGCTGAGTACTGTGGTATACGTATGTGAAGTTGTGTGTGTGATGTGGTGCTTAGTGTGTGTGTGTGTGTGTGTGATTAATGGGTGTTTGTGAGTTGTGAGGCATATAGGCAGTGGAAGGTATTTAGTGGAATTATGTGTGAGTGGGTCTGTATGTAGTGGGGTCATGTGTATGAGGAGTGGGATTGCATGTGTGGGTGTGAATAATGAGTATTCGTATGCTTAATGGGGTATCTGTAGCGGGATTGTGTGTTGTGGATGTGTGTAGGTTGTGTGGGGTATGCCTAGTGGGGTGTGCATATATGCTTAAGTGAGTGTGTGTGAGAGTGGCTGGGTGTCAGTGTGTGCAATGTTGTTGTATTAATAGGGTGTGTGTGTGTAGTGATGACCAAATAAAAACAATGTGGAAAGCAGACCCCTTTATTGGGGTGAAAACATAGTGAAAGAGAGACAGAGAAAGGCTGGGAATCTCATTTAAGATGCAGACCTGTTGTTTCTCTCCCAATCCTTTCCTCCAAACCACCAAAGCTCCTTCTTAGAGGAGTTCCTGTCCTTGATTCCTCTGGCTGGTCAGTTGGCAGCCACCAGGTGAACCCAGTGTGCAGGCTGGATTCTTTGTACAATTTGGGACTCAGAGGCTCTGGTTTGGGAGTTGCCCTCTAAAATGCCTATGTGGGGCAGATTCGCCTAAGGATGAGCCAAAGGGGCCAGTGCAAGGGCATGGAAGTGGTGTGGAGATGTGACCCACAGGAAGGCCCATGACCAAGCCAAACAAAACAGGTCTGAGGCAAAATCATGGGGCTCCTGCCTTGTGAACTCAGCACATTCCACTTCTGTTGAGTGAACTTCTAAAAGGGCAAATGAGGTAAAGCCATGAAGAAAGAGAAAGTGGGTCTGTGGAGATGGAAGAGAAAGAGAAGGAAGTGGGTACCTAAGGTGAAGGACAGTGAAGGGCCTCCAGGTGAGGAAGGGTGTTGTGGACTAAATTGTGTCCCACCCCTCAAATTCATATGTTGAGGCCTTATTTCTAATGTAACTGAAATGGAAAATAATGTATTTAAAAGGGTAACTAATGTTAAATGAGGTTGAAAGTGTAGGGCCCTAATCCAGTAGGACTGGTGTCCTTATAAAAAGAAGAGGCACCAGGAATGCATAAAGAGAGGAAATGCCCTGTGAGGTCACAAGGAGAAAACTGCAGTCAGCAAGTCAAGGAGAGGGGCCTTAGGAGAAGCCAAACCTGCCAAACCTTGATTGGACCTCCAGCTCCAGAACTGTGAGACAATAAATTTCTGTTACCTGAGCCACACATCTGGGCTATTTTGTTATGGCAGCCTGAGCAAACTCATACAAGAGGAAAGAGCTGTGATGCCTTTGCAAGATTCGGTTGCATTTTATCATTTAGCCAACAAATATTTGAGTCGTACACACATATACCCCACATGTTAACTATTGAGTATGTGTGGTAGTGGGTGCCCTAGGCACTGAGTCTTCAGCAGGGAAGCAAAAGGGCCCTGACCTGCTTTCATGGTGCTCATAGGCCCAAAGGATATGTGATGCCTCATGGAACCTCTCAGTATATCCTCTTTGTTATTAAATCCCCTATCCATTAATAGGATTGTAGGCTCCCAGTGATTCCTGCCCAGACAATAGCCCAAAGGCCCTCGACTGCTTCTGGATGTTCTGTCCAGTGGACCCTTGGGGCTTGGTTCTTCACACCATTTGAAGTACAATATAAATCCTCTTCAGGGTCCAGAATCAGCCCTGGGTTCTGGGCCAATCAAGAGCCTTGACTATGGGCAATCACACATGTTCTTAAAGGGGAATTTTATTCCAAATCAGGAAATTGCAGGATCAAACCAAAACATAATACATTGAAAGGATAGAATGTAACTGTAAAGATGAAAATTAAAAAAGACTTTACCAAAACAGAAAAAAACAACAAAAGGAGGGAAAAAATAAAAAAGAAATAAAAGAAAAAAAAGTAAATATGATCAGACAGTTGAAGAGAAGAGAGCCATACACTAGATTCTGGGTGTATTTTGGTCTGTTAGAAGGAACTGCATCCCCAAATTGTACAGACAGTAGAATGAATATATATATATATATATATATATATATACACACACACACACACACACACACACACAAATAAAATTAAATACAATGAAAGGATAGAATATAACTGTAAAAACGAAAACTTAAAAAAGATTTTAACAAAAGAATTGATTAGAAAATTGGTTGAAAAGGAAAGAGAAAAAAATTAAAATTGAAAGAGTACAATTTTTTTTCATGGGAAAAAAAATCTGTGGATACTATATGCTATATTCCCCTGTGCTGGAGTTTTGCTGTTCTCTTTGATTGGTAAACTTGGTCTTGGCTGGATGTTTTTGTTGATCTTCTGGGGGAGCTGGCCTGTTGCATTGATTCTCAAGTGTCTTTTCCCATGTAGAACTGCACTGCCCTTTCCAGGTGCTAGGCTAAGCAATCTGCTCTGGATTGCTCTCTGTAGCTTTTGTTTTCTGAAGGCTTTTCCATGAAGCTTTAGAGGATGAGAATGAAAATGGTGGGCTCCCAGTCTCTGGCCCAGAGTTGAGAACTCGGGGCCCCACTCCTCAGTGTGCCCTTGGAGAAAAGCAGTCAATCATTCCTGTCTCCCCGGTCTCTGCACTCTGAGGTCACCCAGCCTGCGACTGAGCATTTCTGTCTCAGCCAGGTGACCCCGTTTTGAGTCTCCAAACCCTGCAGATTCCTACAGTGCATTCTGGTGCCACTCCCCCAGGGCAAGGAAGGGGAGTCTCGCCAGTTCTGCTGCTTATTGGGCCCCTGTACCAAGAGCGGTGGTCTGACTGTGCCATAGTTTATAGTGGTTTATAGCAATCCTGAGCTAAGAGTCCACTCCTGGACTCAATTATTGCAGCTGATTTCCCCCACTCCAAAGCCTCGACTGCACTCAGACACCTCCAGTCTTCCTATGACCCCCAAGGATCCTGAGACCACACTGTCCCCCTAGGATTTCACCCACCTGAGCACCTTTCAGTCAGGGACATCCCTCATTGGAGCAGACACCTAAAGTTCTGATTTTGCATTCCACTATTGTATCACTTTCCAGTAGCCAGCCTAGGGAGGCTCCCTCCCCCCATGGTTTATCACACACACACACACACACACACACACACACACACACACTTTTTTTTTCTTTACAAATTTTGAGATGTAGTTTCTTCTAACAAACTAACCAAAATACACTCAGGATGAAGTGTATTGCTCTGTTCCGTTCACCTGTGTTTATATTCCTTGCTTTTTTAAAATTGTCTCTTAATTTTCATTTTTACAGTTACATTCTATACTTTCAATGTATTTAATTTTTTGTACATATATAATTTTTCTTTCCTTAAAGTGCTGGGATGTAGTTTTCTAACAAACAGACCTAAATACACACAGGATCCACTGTATTGCTATATTCTGTTCATAGGTCTGATTGTATTCCCCTCCCCCCCCCAGATTTGGGTCTTTTCTGAATTGTTTAGTGTATATTTCTCTGGGATCCTTGTTGCCATTTTAGTATTTTGTTCTCTCATTCATCTATTCACCTCTAGACAGAATGACAAGACAAAAAACTCACCTGAAAAAAGAGAACAGGAGGCAGGGACTGACTGCCAGGGACCTAATCAGTATAGATTTAAGTAAGATGTCAGAACTAGAATTCAGAATAATGATTATAAAGATACTAGCAGGGCTTGAAAAAAGCATAGAAGACACTAGAGAATCCCTTTCTGGAGAAATAAAAGAGATAAAACCTAATCAAGTTGAAATAAAAAAGGCTATGAATGAGATGCAATAAAAAAATGGAAGCTCTAAAATGCTAGGATAAATAAGACAGAGTTAGTGCCAGAGAAGACAAAATGATGGAGAATAAAGAAGCTGAGAAAGAGAGAAACAACTACTGGATCACAAGAGGAGAATCCGAGAGAGAAGTGATATCATAAAACAAAATAATATTAGAAAAATTGGGATCCCAGAAGAAGAAAGAGAGGGGCAGAGGTATACTGGAGCAAATTATAGCTAAGAACTTCCCTAATCTGGGGAAGGAAACAAGCATCCAAGTCCAGGAGGCACAGAGAAACCCCCCTCAAATACCAATAAAAATAGGTCAAAACCCTGACATATGATAGTGAAACTTGCAAATCTTAGAGACAAAGAGAAAATCCCGAAAGCAGTTCAGGACAAGAGGTCTATAAACTACAAGGGTAGAAACTATTAGAATGGCAGACACCCTATCCACAGAGACCTGGCAGGCCAGAAAGGACTGGCATGATATATGCAGGGTGCCAAATGAGAAAAATATCCAACCAAGAATACTTTATCCAGCAAGGCTGTCATTTGAAAAAGAAGGAGACATTTAAAAAATAATAATAAAACTTCCAGGACAAACAGAAACGAAAGGAATTTCTCATCACCAAACTAGCCCTGCAAGAAATATTAAAAGGACTCCTTTAAGCAAAAAGAGAGGCCAAAAGTAACATAGACGAGAAAGGGACAGAGACAAAGTACCAAAACAGTGACTTTACAGATAATACAATGGCACTAAATTCATATTTTTCAATACATACTTTGAATGTAAATGGGCTAAATCCTCAAATCAAAAACACAAGTATCAGTTTGGATTAAAAAAGGCCCATCAGCTGATATCCAAGATCTATAAAGAAATTCTCAAGCTCAATGCCCAAAGAACGGGTAACTATGTCAAAAAATGGGCAGAAGACATGAACAGACACTTCTCCAAGGAAGATATACAAATGGCCAACAGACACATGAAAAAATGTTCATCATCACTAGCCATCAGGGAAACTCAAATCAAAACCACATTGAGATACCATCTTACACCAGTTAGAATGGCCAAAATCAACAAGAAAGGAAACAACAAGTGTTGGAGAGGATGTGGAGAAAGGGGAACCCTCTTTCACTGTTGGTGGGAAAGCAAGTTGGTGCAGCCACTTTGGAAAACAGTGTGGAGATTCCTCAAAAAATTAAAAATTGAGCTACCCTATGACCCTGCAGTTGCACTACTGGGTATTTATCCCAAAGATACAGATGTAGTGAAGGAAGGGCCATATGTACCCCAATGTTCATAGCAGCAATGTCCACAATCGCCAAACTGTGGAAAGAGCCAAAATGCCCTTCAACAGATGAATGGATAAAGAAGATGTGGGCCATAAATACAATGGAATTTTACTCAGCCATCAGAAAGGATGAATACCCAACTTTTGTATCAACATGGATGGGTCTGGAGGAGATTATACTGCGTGAAATAAGTCAAGCAGAGAAAGTCAATTATCATATGGTTTCACTTACTTATGGAACATAAGGAATAAAATGGAGGACTATAGGGGAAGGGAAGGAAAAGTGAATTGGGGTTAATTGGAAGGGGAGATGAACTATGAGAGACTGTGGACTCTGAGAAACAAACTGAGGGTTATGGAGGGGAGGGGTGAGGGGGGATGGGTGAGCTTGGTGGTGGGTATTAGGGAGGGCACGTATTGCATGGAGCACTGGGTGTGGTGCATAAACAATGAATCTTGGATCACTGAAAAAATAAAATAAAAAAATATATTAAAAAGGTCCATCAACATGCTGTTTGCGAGACTCATTTTAGACCGAAAGACACCTCCAGATTGAAAGTGAAGGGGTGGAAAACAATTTATCATGCTAATGGACATCAAAAGAAAGCTGAGGTGTCAATCCTTATATCAGACAAATTAGATTTTAAACCAAATACTGTAATAAGAGATAAGGAAGGACACTATATCATAATTAAACTGTTCATTCAAGAAGATCTAATAATAGTAAGTATTTATGCCACTAACAAGGGAGCAGTCGATTATATAAGACAGTTAATAACTAAATTAAAGAAAAACATCAATAATAATACAATAATAGTAGGGGACTTTAACACTCCACTCACTGCTATGGACAGATCACCTAAGCAGAAGATCAAACAGGAAACAAGGGCTTTGAATGACACACTGGACCAGATGGACTTCACAGATATATTCAAAACAGTCCATCCTAAAGCAACAGAATACACATTCTTCTCAAGCGTACATGGAACAGTCTCCAGAATAGATCACATACTGTTTCACAAATCAGGTCTCGACCAGTACCAAACAATTGGGATAATTCCATGCATATTTTCAGACCACAATGCTTTGAAACTGGAACTCAGTCACAGGAGAAATTGGGAAAGCTCTCAAATACATTGATGCTAAAGAGAATCCTACTAAAGAATGAATGGGTCAACCAGGAAATAAAAGAACTCAAACAAGTCATGGAAACTAATGAAAATGAAAACATGACTGTTCCAAACTTTTGGGATGCAGCAAAGATGGTTCTAAGAAGGAAGTATAAAGAACCACAACCCTTTCTCAAGAAACAAGAAGTGGATTAATAGAGGAGGAGGAGCAAGATGGTGGAGGAGTAGGAGACCGATTATCATCTGGTCCCAGAAATTCACCCAGATAGTTATCAAACCATTGTGAACACCTACAAATTCAACAGGAGATCGAAGAAAAGAAGAGCAGCAATTCTAAGAACAGAAAATCGACCACTTTCCAGAAGGTAGAACGTGCGGAGAAGTGAATCTGAAGTGAAGGAAAGATAGACCCCGGGGAGAGGGGCCAGCTCCCAGCAATTGAGAGAGCAACAGAACACAAAACCAGAACTTCTGGCAGTCTGTTCCACTGAGGGACATCGACCCAGATGTTAAGTGGGGGGTGATGCACTTGCAGGAACGGTGTGGTCTCAGGACCCATGGGGACACAAAAAGACCAAGGGTGTCTGAGCACGACAGAGCTCCCAGGTATCAGAGAGAAGCCAGTGGAGAGATAGAGCCAAGCTGAAAAGGTATCTCTCAGCTCGGTGTTACCTTGGGCCGTGATCCAAAGCACAGTCGGGCAACTGCTCTTTGAGTGGGGACCCCACATGTGGCAAATCTGGAGATATACCCTCCTTCCTCCTCTGGGAGGAGCAGCATGGGAGCGGCTGCAGGAATCTGCTGGGTTTGGAGATTCTAAAAGGGGCCACACGCCAGAGATAGAAATGCTCAGTCACAGGCCAGCTGAGTTTGGAGTGCGGCCAGAGACCAGGGAGATGGGAGGGACTGACTACTTTTCTCTGAGGATGCACTGAGGAGTGGGGCCCCGAGCTCTCAGGTCCCCTGGGTCAGAGACTTGGAGGCCACCATTTTCAGTCCCATCCTCCAAAGCTGTACAGAAAGTGTTCAGGGAACAAAAGCTACTGAGAGCGAACCCGAGCTGATTACCTAGCCTGGCCCCTGGGAGCGTGCTGCAATTCTGTCTTGGGCAAAGACACTTGAGAATCACAGCAGCAGGCCCCTCCACCAGAAGACAAGCAAGAACATCCAGCCAAGACCAAGTTCACTGATCACTGAGAACTGTGGTACTCCAGAGCTAGGTGAAAGCAACACATAGAATTTATGGCTTTTTCCCCATGATCCTTTAGTCGTTCAAAGTTACATTCTTTGAATTTTATTTTTTCTTACTCTTTTCTTTAAAATTTTTCCTCTTTCCTATTTTAACATTTTTAACTATTATATCTTATTAATCTCATTAATACTATTTAATCTTTTTAAATTTTCATACTTATAGTCATATTTTATCACTTCATTGTATTTTCACCTTATTTTTGTATACATATAGGGTCTGTTCAATTCACTAGTGTAATAGATAGATAGAGATAGATACAGAGATAGAGTTGGAGACAGATACAGAAACAGAAATAGATGATATAGATATAGATATAGATATAGGGTTCTGTTTTATTTTATTTTATTTTTTGTTTGTGTTTTGTTTTTTGCTTTTTTCCCTCTTTCTTCTCTGCCCAGTGTCAGGTCCCTTCTGATTAGGTTAGTGTATAGTTTTCTGGGGTCATTGCTACCCTTTAGTATTTTGTTCTCTTATCCATCTATTCTTATCTGCATAAAATGACAAGGTGTAAAAAATCAACACACACACACACACACACACACACAAAACAATAGACAGTAATGATGGCTAGGAACCTAATCAATGTAGACATTAGTAATATGACAGAACTAGAGTTTGGAATGATGATTATCAAGGTGCTGGCTAGGCTCGAAAAAAGCATGGAAGATAACAGAGAATCCCTCTCTAGAGAAATAAAAACCCTTTCTGGAGAAATAAAAGAATTAAACTCTATCCAAGTTAAAATCAAAAAAGCTATTAATGAGGTGCAATTAAAAATGGAGGCTCTTACTGCTAGGATAAGTGAGGCAGAAGAGAGAATTAGTGATTTAGAAGACAAAATGACAGAGAATAAAGAAGTGGAGGAAAAGAGAGACAAACACCTACTGGACCATGAGGGGAGAATTCGAGAGATAAGCGATACCATAAGATGAAACAATATTAGAATAATTGGGATCTCAGAAGAAGAGAGAGACAGGGGAGCAGAAGGTATATTGGAGCAAATTATAGTACAGAATTTCCCTAAATTGGTGAAGGGAACAAGCATCAAAATCCAGGAGGCACAGAGAAATCCCCTCAAAATCAATAGAAATAAGTCCACACCCTATCATCTAATAGTAAAACTTACAAGTCTTAGTGACAAAGTGAAAACCCTGAAAGCAGCTTGGGACAAGAGGTCTATAACATACAATGGTAGAAATGTTAGACAGCAGGTCTATCCACAGAGACCTGGCAGGCCAGAAAGGACTGACATGATATATTCAGAGCAGTAAATGAGAAAAATATGCAACCAAGAATACTATATCCAACTAGGCAGTCGTTGAAAATAGAAGGAGAGATAAAAAGCTTCCAGGACAAACGAAATCTAAAGGAAATTGCAAACACCAAGACAGCCCTATAGGAAATATTGAAAGGGGTCCTCTAAGCAAAGAAAGCAGAAAAGAAACATAGACCAGTAAGGAAGAGACACAATATACAGTAACAGGCACTTTACAGGCAATAAAATGGCTTTAAATTCATACCTCTCTTAAAAAAATTAAAAAAAAAATTCATACCTCTCAATAGTTACTCTGAATTTAAATGGACTAAATGCCCCAACTAAAAGACACAGGGTATCAGAATGGATAAAAAGACAAGACCCATCGATATGCTGTCTACAAGAAACTCAATTTAGACCCAAGGACACCTCCAGATTTAAAGTGAGGGGGTGGAAAACTATTTACCATGCCAATGGACAGCAAACGAAAGCTGGAGTGGCAATTCTTATATCAGATAAATTAGATTTTAATCCAAAGAATATCATAAGAGATGAGGAGGGACACTATATCATACTCAAAGGATCTGTCCAACAAGAAGATCTAACAATCATAAATATCTATGCCCCTAACATGGGAGCAGCCAATTATATAAACCAATTAAAAACAAAATCAAAGAAACACATTGACAAGAATACAATATTAGTAGGGGACTTTAACACCCCCTTATTGAAATGGACAGATCATTGGAGGAAAAGATCAACAAGGAAATAAAGGCTTTAAATGACACCTGGACCAGTTGGACGTCACAAATATATTCAGAACATTCCATCCCAAAACAAAAGAATACACATTCTTCTCTAGGGCACATGGAACATTCTCCAGAATAGACCATATTCTGGGTCACAAATCAGGTCTCAACAGGTACCAAAAGATATTCCCTGCATATATTCAGACCATAAAGCTCTGAAAGTAGAACTCAACCACAAGAGGAAAGTTGGAAAGATCTTAAATACATGGAGGCTAAATAACATCTTACTCAAGAATGAATGGGTCAACCAGGAAAGTAAAGAAGAATTAAAAAAAATTCACGGAAACAAATGAAAATGAAAACACAACTGTTCATAATCCTTGAGACACAGCAAAAGCAGTCCTGGGGGAAAGTATATAGCAATACAAAACTTTCTCAAGAAACAAGAAAGGTCTGAAGAACACAACCTAACCCTATACCTCAAGGAGCTGGAGAAAGAACAGCAACGAAAGCCTACACCCAGTCAATGAAATAGAAACCAAAAGAAGAGTACAACAAATCAATGAAATTAGGAGCTGGTTCTTTGAAAGAATTAATAAGATTGATAAACCCGTGGCCAGACTTATCCAAAAGAAAAGAGAAAGGACTCAAATTAATAAAATCATAAATGAAGGAGGGGAAATCATAACCAATATCAAAGAAATACAATTATAAGAACATATTATGAGCAACTCTACACCAGCAAATTTGACAATCTGGAAGAAATGGATGCATTCCTAGAGACATAAAAACTACCAAAACTGAACCAGGAAGAAATTGAAAACCTGAATAGACCCATAAACAGTAAGGAGATAGAAGCAGTCCTCAAACATCTCCCAAAAAACAAGAGCCCAGGGCCAGACGGCTTCCAAGGGGAATTCTACAAAACATTTAAAGAAGAATTAATACCTAGTCTCCTGAAACTTCCAAAAAACAGAAAAGGAAGGAAATCTTCCAAACTCATTTTTTGAGGCCAGCATTACCTTGATCCCAAAACCAGGCAAAGACCCCATCAAAAAGGAGAATTACAGACCAATATCCCTGATGAACACGGATGCAAAAATCCTCAACAAAATACTAGCCAATAGGATCCAACAGCACATTACAAGGATTATTCACCATGACCAAGTGGGATTTTTTTCCCGGGCTGCAAGTTTGGTTTAACATTCACAAATCAATAAATGTGATACAAGACATGAATAAAGGAAAGAACAAGAACCATATGATCCTCTCAATAGATGTTGAAAAGTCATTTGACAAAGTACAGCACACTTTCTTGAACAAAACTCTTCACAGTGTAGGCGTAGATGGTACATACCTCAATATCATCAAAGCCATCAATGAAACACCCACAGCGAATATCATTCTTAATGGAGAAAAACTGAGACCTTTCCTCCTAAAGTCAGGAACACGACATGGCTGTCCACTATCACCACTGCTACTCATCATAGTACTAGAAGTCCTAGCCTCAGCAATCAGACATCACAAAGAAATAAAAGGCATCCAAATCAGCAAGGAAGAAGTCAAACTCTCACTCTTTGTAGATGATAGGATACTTTATGTGAAAAACCCAAAGGATTCTACTCCAAAACTGCTAGAACTTTTTTGCACACAAACCCATAAGATACCTAGG
The DNA here is from genome assembly GCA_002007465.1 of Ailurus styani. Lineage (NCBI taxonomy): Eukaryota > Metazoa > Chordata > Mammalia > Carnivora > Ailuridae > Ailurus > Ailurus styani. Next base: position 87,297 of record LNAC01001536.1, read on the forward strand.
AATAAACCTAACCAAAGAGGCAAAGAATCTGTATTCAGAAAACTATAAAGTACTCATGAAAAAAATTGAGGAAGACACAAAGAAGTGGAAAACATTTCATGCTTGTGGATTGGAAGAACAAAAATAGTGAAAATGTCTATGCTACCTAGAGCAATCTATAGATTTAATGCAATCCCCATCCAAATACCAGCAATTTATTTCAAAGAAATGGAACAAATAATCCTAAAATTTATATGGAACCAGAAAAGACCCTGAATAGCCAAAGGAATGTTGGAAAAAAAAAAAAAAAAAGCAAAGTTGGCGGCATCACAATTTCGGACTTCAAGCTCTATTACAAAGCTGTCATCATCAAGACAGTATGGTACTGGCACAAAAACAGACACATTGATCAGCGGAACAGAATAGAGAGCCCAGAAATGGTCCCTCAACTCTATGGTCAACTCATCTTTGACAAAGCTGGAAAGAATGTCCAATGGGAAAAAGACAGTCTCTTCAACAAATGGTGTTGGGAAAACTGGACCATTTCCTTACACCACACACAAAAATAGACTCAGAATGGATAAAAGACCTCAATGTGAGAAAGGAATCCATCAAAATCCTTGAGGAGAACACAGGCAGCAACCTCTTCGACCTCAACTGCAGCAATTTCTTCCTAGGAACATCACCAAAGGCAAGGGAAGCAAGGGCAAAAATGAACTATTGGGACTTCATCAAGATGAAAAGCTTTTGCACAGCAAAGGAAAGAGTCAACAAACCAAAAGACAGCTGACGGAATGGGAGAAGACATTTGCAAATGACGTATCAAATAAAGAGCTTGCATCCAAAATATAAAGAATTTCTCAAACTCAACACCCATAAAATAAATATCCCAGTCAAGAAATGGGCAGAAGGGGAGGAGCGGCAAGATGGCGGAGGAGTAGGAGACCGATTATCATCAGGTCCCAGAAATTCACCCAGAGAGCTATCAAACTATTCTGAACACCTACAAATTCTACCTGAGATCGAAGAGAAGAAGAGCAGCAATTCTAGGAACAGAAAATTGACCACTTTCTGGAAGGTAGGACGTGCAGAGAAGTGAATCTGAGGCGACAGGAAGATAGACCCCGGGGGGAGGGGCCGGCTCCTGGCAAGGGAGCGAGCAGCAGAGCACAGAATCGGAACTGTTAGAAGTCGGCTCCACTGAGAGTCGTCGCCCCAGAGCCCAAGCGGGGGGTGAAACCTCTGCAGGGACAGTGTGGTCTCAGGACCCACGGGGACACAAAACGACCAGGGGTGTCTGAGCGTGACCAAGCTCCCAGGTCTCAGAGAGAAGCTGGCAGGAGAGACAGAGCTGAGCTGAGGTGTCTCTCAGCTTGGGGTTACCTTGGGCTGTGATCTGAAGCACAGCCAGGCCACTGATCTTTGAGCAGGGACCCCATGGGCGGCAGACCCGGAGACACCCCCTCCTTCCTCCTCCGGAAGGTGCGGCACGGGAGTGGCTGCAGGAATCTGCCGGGTTCAGAGATTCTAAACGGGGCTGTGCCAGAGATAGAGACACTCAGTCACAGGCCAGGTGAGCTCAGAGGGTGGCCGGAGACCAGGAGATGGGAGGGACTGCTTTTCTCTGAGGCGCACTAAGGACTGAGACCCCAGGCTCTCGGCTCCTCCAGGTCGGAGACTGGGAGCCGCCATTTACAGTCCCGTCCTCCAACGAGGTACAGAAAGCGTTCAGGGAACAAAAGCTCCTGAGAGCGAACGCGAGCTGATTAATTGGCCTGACCCCTGGCGAGGGCGGTGGGAATCCGCCTAAGGCAGAGACACTTGAGAATCACAGCAACAGGACCCTCCCCCATAAGACCAAGGAGAAAAAAAAACCTATCCAGTGAAAGTCAAGTTCAAGATTGCTGGGCACTGTGGAACTCCAGAACTACGGAAAAGCAGTGGAGAGAATTCATGGCTTTTTCCCCATGATTCTTCGGTCATTCAAAGTTAAATTCATTGAATATTTTTTTTCTTTGAAATTTTTTCTTACTTTTTTCTTTTCAAAATTTTCTCTTTTCCTATTTTAATGTTCTTAACTCTTATATCATATCAACACTTTTTATTATTTTTTAAATTTTCATTGTTATAATCATACTTTATCCCTTCATTGTTTTTAACCTTATTTTTTGGATACTTACAGGGTCTGTTCAATTCACCAATCTAATATAGATAGATAGAGATAGAGATACAGCCATAGACAGACATAGATATAGAAACAGAAATAGATAATACAGAAATAGAATTTTGTTTTATTCATTTTTGTTTGTTTTGTTTTTGTGTGATTTTGTGTTTTTGGTTTTTGTTTGTTTCTTTGTTTTTGCTTTTGATTTTTTTCCCTCTTACTTTTCTCCCCAGTTCCAGGTCTCTTCTGAGTAGGTTAGTGTGTATTTCTCTGGGGTCATTGCTACCCTTTAGTATTTGGTTCCCTCATCCATCTATTCCTATCTGCATAAAATGACAAAGCGGAAAAAATCAGCACAAAAAAAAAAGAACAAGAGCCAGTAATGATGGCTAGAGACCTAATCAATATGGACATTAGTAATATGACAGAAGTAGAGTTCAGAATGACAATTCCTAAGGTGCTGGCTGGGCTTGAAAAAAATGGAAGAAAATAGAGAAGCTGTCTCTAAAGAAATAAAAAACCTTTCTGGAGAAATAAAAGAACTAAAATCTAACCAAGCTGAAATCAAAAAAGCTATTAATGAGGTGCAATTGAAAATGGAGGCTCTTACTGCTAGGATAAATGAAGCAGAAGACAGAATTAGTGATTTAGAAGACAAAATGTCAGAGAAAAAAGAGGATGAAAAGAGAGAAAAACAACTACTGGACCATGAGGAGAGAATTCGAGAGATAAGTGATACCATAAGATGAAACAATATCAGAATAATTGGGATCCCAGAAGAGGAAGAGATTGAGAGAGCGCAAGAAGGTATATTGGAGCAGATCTTAATGCAGAATTTCCCTAATCTGGCAAAGGGAACAAGCATCAAAATCCAGGAGGCACAGAGAACCCCCCTCGAAATCAATAAAAATAGGTCCACACCCCGTCATCTAATAGTAAAACTTACAAGTCTTAGTGACAAAGAGAAAATCCTGAAAGCAGCTCGGGACAAGAGGTCTATAACATACAATGGTAGAAATATTAGATTGTCAGCAGACCTATCCACAGAGACCTGGCAGGCCAGAAAGAACTGGCATGATATATTCAGAGCACTAAATGAGAAAAATATGCAGCCAAGATTACTATATCCAGCTAGGCTGTCACTGAAAATAGAAGGAGAGATAAAAAGCTTCCAGGCCAAACAAAAACTAAAGGAATTTGGAAACACCAAGCAAGCCCTACAGAAAATATTGAAAGGGGTCCTCTAAGCAAAGAGAACCTAAAAGAAACATAGACCAGAAAGGAAGAAACACAATATACAGTAACAGTCACCTTACAGGCAATACAATGGCTCTAAATGTATATCTCTCAATAGTTACTCTGAATGTAAATGGACTAAATGCCCCAACTAAAAGACACAGGGTATCAGAATGGATAAAAAAACAAGACCCATCGATATGCTGTCTACAAGAAACTCATCTTACACGCAAAGACACCTCCAGATTTAAAGTGAGGGGGTGGAAAACAATTTACCATGCCAATGGACAGCAAAAGAAAGCTGGAGTGGCAATCCTTATATCAGATAAATTAGATTTTAAGGCAAAGAATATCATAAGAGATGAGGAAGGACACTATATCATACTAAAAGGATCTGTCCAACAAGAAGATCTAACAATCATAAATATCTATGCCCCTAACATGGGAGCAGCCAATTATATAAACCAATTAATAACAAAATCAAAGAAACACATTGACAAGAATACAATATTAGTAGGGGACTTGAACACCCCCCTTACTGAAATGGACAGATCATCAAAGCAAAAGATCAACAAGGAAATAAAGGCTTTAAATGACACCCTGGACCAGTTGGACATCACAGATATATTCAGAACATTCCATCCCAAAACAACAGAATACACATTCTTCTCCAGTGCACATGGAACATTCTCCAGAATAGACCATATTCTGGGTCACAAATCAGGTCTCAACAGGTACCAAAAGATTGGGATCATTCCCTGCATATTTTCAGACCATAATGCTCTGAAACTAGAACTCAACCACAAAAGGAAAGTTGGAAAGACCTCAAATACATGGAGGCTGAAGAACACCCTACTCAAGAATGAATGGGTCAACCAGGAAATTAAAGAAGAATTAAAAAAATTCATGGAAACAAATGAAAATGAAAACACAACTGTTCAAAATCTTTGGGACACAGCAAAAGCAGTCCTAAGAGGAAAGTATATAGCAATACAAGCCTTTCTCAAGAAACAAGAAAGGTCTCAAGTACACAACCTAACTCTACACCTACAAAAGCTAGAGAAAGAACAGCAAAGAAAGCCTACACCCAACAGGAGAAGAGAAATCATAAAGATCAGAGCAGAAATCAATGAAATAGAAACCAAAAGAACAGTGGAACAAATCAATGAAACTAGGAGCTGGTTCTTTGAAAGAATTAATAAGATTGATAAACCCCTGGCCAGACTTATCCAAAAGAAAAGAGAAAGGACTCAAATTAATAAAATCATGAATGAAAGAGGAGAGATCACAACCAACACCAAAGAAACACAAACAATTCTAAGAACGTATTATGAGTAACACTACACCAGGAAATTTGAGAATCTGGAAGAAATGGATGCATTCTTAGAGAAATATAAACTACCAAAACTGAACCAGGAAGAAATTGAAGACCTGAATAGACCCATAACCAGTAAGGAGATTGAAGCAGTCATCAAAAATCTCCCAACAAACAAGAGCCCAGGGCCAGACGGCTTCCCAGGGGAATTCTACCAAACATTTAAAGAAGAATTAATACCTATTCTCCTGTAACTGTTCAAAAAAATAGAATTGGAAGGAAAACTTCCAAAGTCCTTTTATGAGGCCAGCATTACCTTGATCCCCAACCAGGCAAAGACCCCATCANAGGCAAAGACCCCATCAAGAAGGGGAATTACAGTCCAATATCTTTGATGAACACGGATGCAAAAATCCTCAACAAAATACTAGCCAATAGGATCCAACAGCACATTAAAAGGATTATTCACCACGACCAAGTGGGATTTATTCCTGGGATGCAAGGATGGTTTAATATTCGCAAATCAATCAATGTGATACAAGACATGAATAAAAGAAAGAACAAGAACCATATGATCCTCTCAATAGATGCTGAAAAAGAGTTTGACAAAGGACAGCACCCTTTCTTTTTTTTAATTATTCTTTGCCCCAGGGGTACAGGTCTGTGAATCATCAGGCTTTCATCTTTCACAGCATTCAAAAAAGCACAAACCCTCCCCAATGTCCATAACCCATCCACNAAAAACTGAGAGCTTTTCCCCTAAAGTCAGGAACACGGCAAGGCTGTCCACTATCACCACTGCTATTCAACATATTACTAGAAGCCCTCGCCTCAGCAATCAGACAACAAAAAGAAATAAAAGGCATCCAAATTGGTAAGGAAGAATTCAAACTCTCACTCTTTGCAGATGGTATGATTCTTTATGTGGAAAACCCAAAGGACTCCACTCCAAAACTGCTAGCACTCATATAGGAATTCAGTAAAGTGTCAGTATATAAAATCAATGCACAGAAATCAGTTGCATTTCTATATACCAAGAACAAAACAGAAGAAAGAGAAATTAAAGAGTCAATCCCATTTACAATTGCACCCAAAACCATAAGATACCTAGGAATAAACCTAACCAAAGAGGCAAAGAATCTGTATTCAGAAAACTATAAAGTACTCATGAAAGAAATTGAGGAAGACACAAAGAAGTGGAAAAACATTCCATGCTCATGGATGGGTAGAATAAATATTCTGAAAATGTCTATGCTACACAGAGCAATCTACACATTTAATGCAATCCCCATCAAAATACCAGCAATTTATTTCAAAGAAATGGAACAAATAATCCTAAAATTTATATGGAACCAGAAAAGACCCCGAATAGCCAAAGGCTGTTGGGGGAAAAAAAGCAAAGTTGGCGGCATCACAATTCCAGACTTCAAGCTCTATTACAAAGCTGTCATCATCAAGACAGTATGGTATTGGCACAAANTAGGTCAGTGGAACAGAATAGGGAGCCCAAAAATGGACCCTCAACTCTATGGTCAACTAATCTTCGACAAAGCAGGAAAGAATGTCCAGTGGGAAAAAGACAGTCTCTTCAACAAATGGTGTTGGGAAAACTGGTCAGCCACCTGCAGAAAAATGAAAGTGGATCATTTCCTTACACCATACACAAAAATAGATAAAATTTTTATCTATTGGATAAAAGACCTCAAAATGGATAAAAGACCTCAATGTGAGAAAGGAATCCATCAAAATCCTTGAGGAGAACACAGGCAGCAACCTCTTCGACCTCAACCGCAGCAACTTCTTCCTAGGAACATCACCAAAGGCAAGGGAAGCAAGGGCAAAAATGAACTATTGGGACTTCATCAAGATTAAAAGCTTTTGCACAGCAAAGGAAACAGTCAACAAAACCAAAAGACAACTGACAGAATGGGAGAAGATATTTGCAAATGACATATCAGATAAAGGGCTAGTATCCAAAATCTATAAAGAGCTTCTCAAACTCAACACCCATAAAACAAATAACCCAGTCAAGAAATGGGCAGAAGACATGAACAGACATTTCTCCAAAGAAGACATCCAAATGGCCAACAGACACATGAGAAAGTGCTCAACATCACTCGGCATCAGAGAAATACAAATCAAAACAACAGCGAGATACCTCCTTACACCAGTCAGAATGGCTAAAATCAACAAGTCAGGAAATGACAGATGTTGGCGAGGTTGCGGAGAAAGGGGAACCCTCCTACACTGTTGGTGGGAATGCAAACTGGTGCAGCCACTCTGGAAAACAGTATGGAGATTCCTCAAAAAGTTGAAAATGGAGCTACCCTACGACCCAGCAATCGCACTACTGGGTATTTATCCTAAAGACACAAAGGTAGNAACCCAGCAATCGTACTACTGTGTATTTATCCTAAAGACACAGAGGTAGTGATCCTCAGGGGCACGTGCACCCGAATGTTTAGAGCAGCAATGTCCACAATAGCCAAACTATGGAAAGAACCTAGATGTCCATCAACAGATGAATGGATAAAGAAGATGTGGTATATATATACAATGGAATATTATGCAGCTATCAAAAGAAACGAAATCTTGCCATTCGCAACGACATGGATGGAACTGGAGGGTATTATGCTGAGCGAAATAAGTCAATCAGAGAAAGACAATTATCATATGATCTCTCTGATATGAGGAACTTGAGGGGCAGGGTGGGGGTCATGGGCGGTAGGGAGGGAAAAATAAGGAAACAAGATGCGATGGGGAAGGAGACAAACCATAAGAGACTCCTAATCTCACAAAACAAACTGAGGGTTACTGGGGGGTGGGAGGGTAGGGATAGGGTGGATGGGTTATGGACATTGGGGAGGGTTTGTGCTTTGGTGAATGCTGTGAAAGATGTAAGCCTGATGATTCACAGACCTGTACCCCNCAGAAGACATAAACAGACATTTCTCCAAAGTAGACATCCAAATGGCCAACAGACACATGAGAAAGTGCTCAACATCACTCGGCATCAGAGAAATACAAATTAAAACCACAGCGAGATACCACCTTACACCAGTCAGAATGGCTAAAATCAACAAGTCAGGAAATGACAGATGTTGGCGAGGTTGCGGAGAAAGGGGAACCCTCCTACACTGTTGGTGGGAATGCAAACTGGTGCAGCCACTCTGGAAAACAGTATGGAGATTCCTCAAAAAGTTGAAAATGGAGCTACCNTTTCCTCAAAACGTTGAAAATAGAGCTACCCTACAACCCAGCAATGACATTACTGGGTATTTACCCTAAAGATACAAAGGTAGTGATCCTCAGGGGCACATGCACCCAAATATTTCTAGCAGCAATGTTCACAACAGCCAAACAATGGAAAGAACCTTGATGGCCATTAAGAGATGAATGGATAAAGAAGATGTGGTATATATATATATATATATATATATATACACACACACACACACACACACACACACACACACACANCACACACAATGGAATACTATGCAGCCATCAAAAGAAAGAAATCTTGCCATTTACAACGACGTGGATGGAACTAGAGGGTATTATGCTTCGCAAAATAAGTCAATCAGAGAAAGACAATTATAATATGACCTGTCTGATATGAGGAACTTGAGGGGCAGGTCGGAGGTTTTGTGGGGTAGGGAGGGAAAAATAATGAAACAAAATGGGATTGGGAAGGAGGCAAACCGTAAGAGACTCTTAATCTCACAAAACAAACTGAGGGTTACTGGGGGTTGGGAGGGTAGGGATAGGGTGGATGGGTTATGGACATTGGGGTGGGTTTCTGCTATGGTGAGTGCTGTTAAAGGTGTAATCCTGATGATTCATAGACCTTTCCCCTTGGGCCAAATAATAATAATAATAATAATTATAATTATAATTATAATAGGATCATGATGTTCATAGTATAAAAGTTAAGTCAAGAGTGCAGAAAAGGATGGTCAGAGATGGGAGGATAAATGGAAAGAAATGTTCTTGATACAACATCTTGGGAAGGATCAGCCTACCTTGTGACGTCAGCTGCTTCTCTTCCTGATCAATTTTATTTTGAGGTCTCCAACATTAGCACAAGACCAAATGTCATAGGGTGATTGTTTAGGCATCTGCCCTCAGCTCAGGTCATGATCCCGGGATCCTGGAACTGAGCTCCGAATTGGGTTCCTTGCTCCATGGGGGAGATTACTTCTCCCTCTCCCTCTGCCCTGCTCATGTGCTCTCTCTGTCAAATAAATCAAATCTTTTTTTTTTAGATTTTACTAATTTATTTGACAGAGAGTGAGAGAGAGAAAAGGCAAGAGAACAAAAGCAGGGGGGAACTGCAGAGGGAGAGAGAGAAGCAGACCCCCCATGAGCAGAGAGCCCATTGCGGGACTTGATCCCAGGACCGTGAGATCATGACCTGAGCTAAAGGCATATGTTCGACCAACTGAGCCACCTAAGTATCCCAAAAATTCAATCTTAAAAAAAGAGACCAAATGTCAAATGTCGTCTTTAGGTATGAAATATGCACCCAAGCTTTAACACCTTTTAATTCGGTAGCAGTATCAGTGCTCAAAAGTACTCGGTAGGGTCCTTTCCATGAGCCTCTTTGAAGAGAAAGCACTTTTGCAAAGGCATCAGAGTAAAACAACTGTCTTTAAATGACAAAGGACTTAAAAGTGGCCATGGTTAAAGATCTGATGAGACTTTATTATAATGGAATTGATAAAATTTAGTTATTTCTGTAACATACAACATTGTAAAATGATAATTAGAATATGACTAATAACATTTTCCAAAACATATCCAATTTCTAGGAATTTCATACAATTTCTAGAACACTTATATTAATAACATGTACCCATACAAATATAACCGATGAAGGTTTAGCACCATTTCTTATTTGACAGTGCTTCTCACGTAATTTAACATATCAAATAAGCCTAATTAGTTTAACATGTTACCCTGTTAGAGACAAATCCTTTGAGATTTTCCATGGACCCTGCGGGACATCTCAAATTTAATTAGAGGTCAAAAAGATGGCGCTTAGAATTTAATATCAGAAAATTGTTATAAATGCCAAAATCTTAAAAATTTTGATTAAATAAGATCAAGATCTTTATGAAATAATAGCTAATTATCTATTTAACCAAAGTAATAATAGAAGATTTTAAAGACAAATACAGAAGTTTACTAGTTGTGAACTAAACTTAACTCTTTTAATTTTTAGAGGACTTAGTTCTCCCAAATAATCAAAGAACCAGTAAAGACAAATGAAGCACAGGAAATTCTGATAAAACACAAAATATTTGCTTTCTAGGTAGACTACCCAAAAGGTAAGGAAAACTTTTTATTATCTCTTAGGAATAGAAAACCAATAGTCCAAGAACACTTTGTCCTTTCAACAAACAGAAAACAAACAAACAAAAATTTTTTTTTCTCATGGGAAGGGGCAGGGGGAGGAGAGAGAGAATCTTAAGCAGGACCCATGCTCTTGGGCTCAATCTCATGACCCTGAGATCATGACCTGAGCCAAAATCAAGAGTCAGATGCTTAACTTACTGAGCCACCCAGGTGCCCTGAGAAATCCAAATTCTAATTTTGCACCCATGTACTTTTGATATTTAAAACTCATTATTTAAGAACTTGAATAAATTCATTCCAATTTTAGCCAGTTTGACCCACGTAAAATGACCTTCCTAAGATTTATTTTCCACAAACCACCTATACCTTTTTAATATCCATTTAGGCTTTCTCCTATATTTTGCTCTTTCTAATTCTGAAACAACCAGTCATTTTACTTTAAGACAAAATTATTTTTTTCTTTAACAAAAATACATTCTACTATCTTTTTTTTAATTTATTTTTTAATTTTATTTTTATTCTTTTTTTTTTAAAGTAATCTCTACACCCAACGTGGGGCTCAAGCTCACAACCCCAAAATCAAGGGTCGCTTGCTTCACCAACTGAGCCCACCAGGTGTCCCCATACTTATTCTCACCCAAATAGGCCTTCTACTTTCCTTACCTACTTTTCATACATGTTTGTTTCCTTTAACACTTACCATTTCTGTTCTTTCTTTCGTTCTTTCTTTTTTTAAGATTTTTATTTATTTATGTGACACACAGAGAGAGAGAGAGAGAGAGAGAGAGAGAGAGAGAGAGAGAGAGAGATCAGAAGTAGGCAGAGAGGCAGGCAGAGAGAATCAGGCACCCTGATTCAAGGCTCAATCCCAAGACCCTGAGATCATGACCTGAGCCGAAGGCAGAGGTTTAACCCACTGAACCACCCAGGAGCCCCAACACTTACCATTTCTAAGTAGTTTTAATTACATATATTGATTAGAATTTGTAATACTTAAATCCTTAATTTCTAGTGAAAACTAAGACATAAGCAATTGTGGATTGTCTGTTACACTAGCATTCTGTGGATTGACAAGTTTTATGATTTCTGGAAGTATATTCTTCTACACAGTGAGTTTTTCAATGTGGCACATGAAATATTTACTAATAGACTCAAATATCTTCAGTTCCTCTGTAATAAGAAGCCAAAAGTGAATAGTGTTCAGTAACTAATGTTTCAGTATTCTATCTTATTTGGAAATGATCTATATACTCAATGAATATCAGTTAACTTAGCCTCATATAACTTTAAGGTTTTATGTTACCAAAAAGATTTTGGAAAATATTTTAAGTAAATATTCCATAAAGCATAATTATTGTTAAAGTTTATAAACTTGTTTTTTAAGATTTTGTTTATGTATTTATTTACTTGAGAGAGAAAGAGTGAGGGAAAGGGGCAGAGGGAGAGGGAGAAAGAGAATCCTCAAGCAGACTCCCCACTGAGCATGGAGCCCTATGTGGGGCTCAATCCCACAACTCTGAGATCATGACCCTAGTTGAGTCACTCAGGTGCCCTGAAAAGTTTATAAACTTTTATCTGACTTACATCTATGTTATTTACTTGTTCTTAACAATTCTGTTTAAATAAGTCATTAAAGTTTCATGAGACATTAAACAGTCAACCATCACATTATTATCTTTCTTGATGACAAATTCTTTCAGAGATAACATGAGCTTATGTGCCTTTAGTAAATTTAGCTAGAATAAAAATATTATATTTAATGCTGATAATTGTAAAGACATGCATGTTTAATTAAAATAACAAATTAAATGAGCTCTTAATCATCTAAAATTATCCTAAAAGACATGAACTTGAAACATGTCAGTTTCTACATTTCTGAGAGTATATTTGATTCATATAAATACCTATTTTCTCTTTTTTTAACTTAAGTACAGTTGATGCATAATGTTACATTAATTTCAGGTGTACAACATAATGACCAAAAACTCTATATTTTATGCTGTGCTGACCACAAATATAGCTATCATCAATCACCATACAAAGCTATTACAATACCATTAACTCTATTTTCTATGCTGTACCATTAATTCCCATACAAATGCTTGATTTTCATCAGGCCCATTAAATAGAGTTCTGTACAACTTAATTTTAGCATTCCATCTGAAGGTAGAAAAAAATGCCACACATCTATCACATGCATATATAGATATACATAAACATACAGATAGATACAAATAAAGATCTTTTTTAAAAAAAATTAATGTAACTGATTAAAATGGAATATTAAAAATCATTCAAGCAATCCAGGAAAGGGAGAAAAATAAAAACACAGGTGTCAGTTATATGTCAATTATACCTCAGTACACACAGACATACACACACACAGAGGACAGAAAGAATACAAATAATAAAACGACTGAAATAATCCAAAGATATCAATAGTTACATCAAATGTAAACAGTCTAAACACACTGATAAAAATAGAGGAACTATCATACTAGAATTTTATTTTAATTTATTACATATAATGTATTATTTGCCCCAGGAGTACAGGTCCGTGAATCATCAGGCTTACACATTTCACAGCACTCACCATAGCACATACCCTCCCCAATGTCCATAACCCAGCCACCCTACCCCTACTCCCCCAACCCCCCAGCAACCCTCTGTTTTATGAGATTAAGAGTCTCTTATGGTTTGTCTCCCTTTCAACCCCATCTTGTTTCAACAAATAAAGATCTTATATCTTTTATTTTAAAACTTTAGCCATGAGATAGGTTCTGTTAGAGGAGGCAGTTACTTACAATCTAATAGGATACCTAAATATCAGCAAGGAGGAAGTCATGGCCAGCTACTGGGAAGGTCCAAGGCCTGTCCTAGCAGCACCTCACAAGAAACCAAACAGGCTCAAGATAGCAGGTATCATGACAGAAAACCTCTGAAGAAATTAGGAATAAAAAGTGGGAAACAGGGGGAGAGGGAGGCAAGATGGTGGAAGAGTAGGGGACTCTATCTCAACTGGTGCCTTGCCCTGAATTTAGCTGGATACCTATCAAACTATTTTGAACAACCACAAAATCAGTCTGAGATTTAAGAATATACATCTGGGTCTCTACAAACAGAAAAGTGAGCAGAAAATTGGAGCCAGGAAGCAGGTTATGGTCATCGAACCCAGGGAGGGACTCTCAGCTTGATCACCAAAAACCATGAGCTGGGCAGGTCGATAATTGATCTTTTCCTGAGGAGCCTGAAAAAGTCTAGAACCTGCACCAGACTGGGCAAAAACTCACAGGGCAGTAGTGGCCCAGAAATGACAGTAGAGCAGCATCCACACATGGTTCAGGAGTTTTGGATGCACTCCCAAACCAGTGGCCACTCACGTTTTTAGAGTCACAAAGGGCAGTGGCATTCCTAGGCCCCAGGGACTGCCTCTGAAAGAGTTGGTATGGGAGAGCACCGAGGGAGGCTGCGGATTTTGGGGCACATACAAAAGTGGAGACTGTCATTAAAGAGGCCAGACTGCGATCTTTCTCCTTTGGGCCAGAGGTTTGGGTGTGGCCACTTTTGCTCTGATCCTCTGAAGAGGCACAGAAAGCCCCCAGGGAACAAAAGCTACACAGAGGACAGGTTTCCACTGAGCCCATCCCACTGCAGGGGTGAGGCAACTCCACCCAGCCAGGGTTACCTCAGAAACAGCATGGCAGGCCCCTCTCCCAGAAGACTGGCTAGAAGAACAGGAGGATGATAACCCTATGGATCCCACAAGACTGTAAAATCCCAACACCAGGGGAAAACAGTATACTGAGCTCCAAATGTTGCCTCATGACTTGTATATTTTTCAGATAAAATTCTCCCTTTTCTTTTTTTCCCCTTTCTTATGCTTTTTCTCTGTTTTTTCTTTTTACCTTTTTCTCATTTCACTAAGATGTTTATTATGTAAACATATTTCATACTTGCTTTCTAACTTGTATTTTTCCATATCCATATTTTTATAGATATATGCTTCATTTTATTACTTTTTTTCCACTCTATTCAATTTTATCTTTATATGTATATATAACTTTTACTTTCCTTGCAGTTTTGGGATATAGTATCTTCTAACACAAAGAACAACATTCACCCAGGGACAATTGGAACATTCTGCTTTGTCCACACTGGGGGATTATAGAACCCTCTTCCTCTCCATCCTCCTTTTAAAAAATTAAAAAATTTTTCTCTTTGTGTTTCATTTTGGCTTTGTTTTTCTCTGGTGGCTTCCAACCACTCCGTATTTTGCTAGGATGAATTTTGCTTGGGTCACTGTTCATATTTTGGACTCTGCTCATTCACTCAACCATCCCTTGACAGAATGACTAGGAGGAGGAACTCTCAAGAGAGAAAACCAGAGACAATGTCATCTGCCACAGAACAAATGAATATGGATATAAGCAAGATGTCAGAGAAAGAATTTAAGATAGCTATAAAATCAATAGCTAGGCTTGAAAAAACATTAGTGACAATATAGAATCTCTAAAGTCAGAAATGAGATATAATCAAGCCAAACATAAAAATGCTATGAATGAGATACAGTCTAAACTGGATACTCTAATAGCCCAGGTAAATGAAAGAAAAGAGAATAAGTGATCTAGAAGAAAAGCTGATAGAAAGGAAGTTGAGGAAAACAGAGATAGGCAGCTAGTAGCACATGATAAAAGGCTTGGAGAGACTAATGATGCCATGAAACCTTCCAATACCAGAATTACTGGTAGGGGTGGGGGAGGGGCAGAAGGTATATATGAGCAAATCATAGCTGAGAAGTTCCTTAATCTGGGGAAGGAAACAAGCATTTTTGTACAAGAGACAGAGATGACCCCTCCCACAATCAGTAAAAATAGACCAACACCCTGACATATAAAAGTGAAGGTTGAAAATTTTACAGCCAAAGAAACTGTCATGAGAGTAGCTAGGGAGAGGAGGTTCCTTACATATAGAGAGAGGAACATCAGAATAACATCAGAACTTTCCACAGAAACCTGATAATCCAGAAAGGGCTGGAAAGACATAGTCAGGGTACTAAATGAGAAGAACATGCAGCCAAGAATACTTTATCCAGGAAGGCTGTCATTCAGAATGGA
Organism: Ailurus styani; assembly: GCA_002007465.1. Classification (NCBI taxonomy): domain Eukaryota; kingdom Metazoa; phylum Chordata; class Mammalia; order Carnivora; family Ailuridae; genus Ailurus; species Ailurus styani. The sequence continues at coordinate 102,466 of LNAC01001536.1, forward strand.
TGGAGAGTTAAAGAGCTTCCCAGGACAGGAAGAAACTGAAAGAATATGTGACCCCCAAGCCAGCCCTGCAAGAAATATTAAGGGGGATTTTGTAAATGAAGAGAGACCCCCAAGAGTCACACAGACCAGAAAGAAAGAAATTTTACAGAAACAGGGACTCTGTAGGCAATACAATGGCACTAAATTCATATCTTTCAATAGTCACTCTGAATGTAAATGGGTTGACTGCCCCCCAAAAAGACACAGGGTTTCAGATTGGATTAAAAAAGCAAGACCCATGCATATGTTGTCTACAAGTGACTCATTTTAGATGCAAAGACACCTCCAGATTGAAAGTGAGGGAGTGGAGAACCATTTGCCATGCCAATGGACCTCAAAAGAAAGGTGGGGTAGCAATCCTCATATCAGACAAATTAGATTTTAAACCAAAGACTGTAGCAAGAGATGTAGAGGGACACGATATCATATGTTAAGGGTTTATCCAACAAGACCTAACAATTGTAAATATCTATGCCACCAACATGAGAGCAGTCAATTATGTAAACCTATTAATAACCAAAATAAAGAAACATATTGATAATAAATCATCCAAGCAGAAGATCAACAAAGAAACAGGAATTTTGAAAGACACATTGGACTACATGGACTTTGTGATATATATAGAACATTTCATCTTAAAACAACAGAATACTCACTCTTCTCGAGTGCACATGGAACTTTCTCCAGAACAGATCACATACTGGGTCAAAAATCAGGTCTCAACTGATACCAAGAGACTGAGATTTTCCCCTGCATATTGTCAGACCACAGTGCTTTGAAACTGGAACTCAATCACAAGAAGAAATTTGGAAGGAATTCAAACTCTCGGAGGTTAAAGAACATCCTGCTAAAGAATGAATAGGTAAGCCAGGAAATTAAAGAAGAACTTAAACAATTCATTGAAACTAATGAGAATGAAAATACATTGGTTCAAAAACTTATAAGATACTGCAGTGTCAGTCCTAAGTGGGAAGTACATAGCCATTCAAGCCTCTCTCAAAAAATTTAGAAATATCTCAAATGCACAAGCTAAGCTTAAACCTAAAGGACCTAGGGAAAGATCAGCAAATGAAGTCTAAACTAAGCAGGAGAAGAGAAATAAAGATTGGAGTAGAAATTAATGAAATAGAAACCAGAAGAATGGTAGAACATATCAATGAAACTAGAAGCTGGTTCGTTGAATTACCAAGATTGATAAACCTGTGGCCAAACTTATCCAAAAGAAAAGAGAAAGGACCCAAATTAATAAAATCATGAATGAAAGGGGAGAGATCATGACTAACACCAAGGAAATAGAAATAAATACTAGAAATTATTACCAACAACTATAAGCCAAAAAACTAAGTAATCAGGAAGAAATGGATGCATTCCTGGAAACTTATAAACTACCAAGACAGAAACAGGAGGAAATAAACAACCTGAACAAACCAATAACCAGCAAGGAAATTGAAGCAGTAATCAAAAACTGCCCCCAAAAACAAGAGTCCAGGGCCAGAAAGATTCACAGGGGAATTCTACCAAACATTTAAAGAAGAAATAATACCTATTCTATTGAAGCTGTTTCAAGAAATAGAAATGAAAGGAAAACTTCCAAACTCATTCTATGAGGCCAGCATTACCCTGATCACAAACCAGAAAAAGACCCCCACCAGAAAGGATAATTACAGACCAATATCCGTGATGCACATGGCTGCAAAAGTTCTCACCAAAATACTAACCAATGGGATCCAAAAGTACATGAAAAGGATTATTCACCACGACCAGGTGGGATTTATTCCTGGGATGCAAGGGTGGTTCAACATTTGTAAATCAATCAATGTAATCAATCAATGTGATAGACCACATTAACAAAAGAAGAGACAAGAACCATATGATCCTCTCAATTGGTGCAGAAAAGGCATTTGAAAAAATACAGCATCCAAGTTCTTTCAAGACATGTCTCTAAAGGCAAGGGAAACAAAAGCAAAAATGAACTAGTGGGACTTCATCAAGATAAAAAGCACAGCAAAGGAAACAGTCAACAAAACTAACCAGCAAGCCCCAGAATGGGAAAAAAATTTGCAAATGACATTACAGATAATGGGCTGGTATTCAAGATCTATAAAGAACTTCTCCAACTTAACACCCAAAAAACAATAATCCAGTCAAGAAATGGGCAGAAGACATGAACAGACACCTCAAAAGAAGTCGTACAAATGCCTAACAGACACATAAAAACGTTCAACATCACTAGCCATCAGGGAATTACAAATAAAAACCATAATGAGATACCACCATATACCAGTTCGAATGGCTAAAATTAACAAGACAGGAAACCACAGATATTGGTGAGGATGTGGAAAAGTGGTAACCCTCTTACACTGTTGGTGGGACTGCAAGCTGGTACAGCCACTCTGGAAAACAGGACAGAGGTTCCTCAAGAAGTTAAAAATAGAGAGACCCTATGACCCAGCAATTGTACTACTACATGTTTACCCCAAACATACAGGTGTAGTGATAATAAGGGGCACATTCACCCCAGTGTTCATAGCAGCAATGTCCACAATAACCAAACTGTGGAAGGAGCCCAGATGTCAACAGATGAATGGATAAAGAAGATGTGTTTCACATATGCAATGGGATATTACTCAGCCATCAGAAGGGATGAATACCTGCCATTTGCAGGGACATGGATGGAACTGGAGGGGATTACCCTAAGTGAAATAAGAAAAGCAGAGAAAGACAATTATCATGTGGTTTCACTCATATGTGGAATATAAGGAATAGCTCAGAGGACCATAGGGGAAGGGAGGGAAAACTGAATGGGAAGAAATCAGAGAGGGAGACAAACCATGAGAGACTCTGGACTCCAAGAAACAAACTGAGGGTGGCAGAGGGGAAGGGAGTTCTGGGGGATGGGGTAACAAGGTGATAGGTATTAAGGGCAGCATGTGTTGTGATGAGCACTGGGTGTTATATGTAACTAATGAATCATTGAGCACTACATCGAAAACTAATGATGTAATCTATATTGGCTAATTGAAAATAATAATAATAATAATAATAATAATAATAATAATAATAATAATAATAATAATAGTGGGAAACCCTACTTCCTGCCTGAAGTAATGAATATTCCATCTCCTAGGCAACAACTCAATAAGGGGGAGGAGGGATGATGGCAGAAGTGTAGGAGATCCTTGTTACAAGTGATCGCTTGAATTCACCTAGATATCTATCAAAGCATCTGAACACCTGTGAATTCAACCCCAGATCTATGAAAAGAACTGCTGCAATTCTACAAATAGAAAAGTGACCACTTTTTCCCTCCCCCAAATATTGGAGTGGGGAAGCTGGCTAAAATTAGGGAGACTGGGAGTGGCCTCTCTGCTTAGTGTTGTCATAAACTGCAAATCTCTGCACAATCAGGCAATTGTCCCCCAAGCAGGGGTCCAACAAGCAGCAGAACCATTATGAGACTCTGCTCCTTCCCCTTGCTGGAGCAGTGCAGGTGTGTACAGATCAGGCAACCGCTTCTGGAGCAGGGGCCAGCAACCAGCAGACCAGGCAGACACTCCTCCTTAGCCTGGGAGGGGTGGCCTGGGTAAGTTCATGATCCAGCAATCACTCCAAGTACATGGGCCCAGCAAGTGGAGGACCCTCAGTGAGAATCCCCCTCATTTCCCAGGAGGATTGGTAGGGGTGCACACTGCAGGAATCTCTAGGGTTTGGCAAATACGAAAGTGATTAACTGCTTTTTCCTGAGGGTTCAGTGAAGAATGTGGGCCCTGGGGACTGTTGATCAGGGCGCCGCCATTTTTATTATATTTTTCATTCTCTAAAGCAGCGCAGAAAGCCTTCAGGGAACAAAAGCCACATAGAGCAACCTGAAACAGTACACTGAGCCCAGACTCCCTGTTAAGGGGTGGTGCAACTCCACCAAGGCAAAGACACCAGATAATCAGTGCAACAGGGCTCTCCCCAAGAAGACCAGCAGGAATATCAGGCTAATACCAAGTTTACAGATCACAGAGAACTGAAAAACTCCTGTGCTAGAGGAAATAATATATAGAATTTGAGTTTTTTCCTCTTGAGTCTTTAGTCTTTCAGTTTAAAATGTTCTTTTTCTTGGGATGTCTGGGTGGCTCAGTCAGGCAGCTAAGCATTTGCCTCTAGCTCAGGTCAGGATCCCAAGGTCCTGGGATTGAGTCCCACATCAGGCTCCTTGCTCAGTGCGGAGCCTGCTTCTCCCTCTGCCAGCCGTTCCTCTTTGTTCTGCTCTCTCTCTCTCTGACAAACAAATAAAAATCTTTAAAATTTTTTGTCTTTTTCTTTTTTCCTTGTCAACTAGCTTTTCATTTTATCAGTTCTCTTTTTAAGTCTTTTTTTAACTTTCATATTTTATGTTTCTATTTTATAGATCTGTTATTCATTTATGGCTTCCTTTCACTGTATTAGATTTTATTTTGTATATATATATTATATACAATATATATTATATATATTATATATTATATATATAATATATATATATAAATTTTCTTTCTTTACAATTTTGGGATCCAGTGTCTGTTATATTCTATCTTTTTAAAAAAGATTTTATTTATTTATTTGACAGAGAGAGAGAGAGATTATAAGTAGGCAGAGAGGCAGGCAGAGAGAGAGGAGGAGGCAGGCTTCCCACCAAGCAGGGAACCCGATGTGGGGCTCAATCCCAGGACCCTGAGATAATGACCCAAGCCAAAGGCAGAGGCTTTAATCCACTAAGCCACCCAGGTGCCACTGTTATATTCTATCTTTTTCATCCTTTTTCCTTTTCTTTTTTTTTTTAAGATTTTATTTATTTATTTGACAGAGAGAGATTACAAGTAGACAGAGAGAGAGGAGGAAGCAGGCTCCCTGCTGAGCAGAGAGCCTGATGCAGGCCTCGATCCCAGGACCCTGAGATCATGACCTGAGCCGAAGGCAGAGGCTTTAACCCACTGAGCCACCCAGGTGCCCCCTTTTTCCTTTTCTTCTTTGGTTTCTGATCTCTTTGGACTTACGTAGTGTAAATTTTGCTTGGGTTGTCATTGATATTTTTGATTTTGTTCTCATCCGTCTATTCTTCTCTGGACAAAATGACTAGAAGGAGAAACTCACAACAAAAGAAAGAACCAGAGGTGATACTCTCTGCCATAGATTTAATCAATGTGGATATAAGTAAAATGTCATACCTAGAATTTAGAATGATGAGTATAAAGATACAAGATGGGCTTGAAAAAAGCATAGAAGACACTAGAGAATCCCTTAGTTCAGAAATAAAAGAACAAAAATCTAAGCAGGACAAAATTAAAAATGCTTTAACTGAGATGCAGTCTAAAATGGATGCTCTAACGGCTAGGGTAAATAAAGCAGAAAATAGAGTTAGTGCCATAGAAAACCAAATGATAGAATGTAAGGAAGCTGAGGAAAAGAGAAAAACAGCTACTGGATCATGAGGGGAGGCTTTGAGAAATCAGCGATACAATAAAGCAAAACAATATTAGAACGATTGGGTCCCAGAGGAAGAAGAAAGAGAGAAAGGAACAGAAGATATATTTGAGCAAATAATAACTGAGAATGTCCCTAATCTGGGGAAGGAAACTGGCATCCAGGAGGCACAGAGAAACTCCCTCAAAATCAATAAAAATAGGCAACACGCCACCATGTAATAGTGAAACCTGCAGATCTCAGGACAAAGAGAAAGTCTAAAAGCAGCTCAAGACAAGAGGCCTGTGACCTGCAAGAGTAGAAACATTAGACTGGCAGCAGACCTATCCACAGAGAACTAGCAGGCCAGAAAGGGCTGGCATGACATATTCAGAGTACCAAATGAGAGGAACATGCAGCCAAGAATACTTTATCCAGCAAGACTGTCATTCAGAACAGATGGAGAGATAAACAGCTTCTAGGACACATTGAAACTAAAAGAATTTGTGATCACTAAACCAGTCCTGCAAGAAATATTAAAGGGGATCCTGTTAAACGAAGAGACCCCAAGGTAACATAGACCAGAAAGAAACAGAGACAATTTACAGAAACAGGGACTTTACAGGTAATACAGTGGCACTAAATTCGTAAATTTTAATAGTTACACTAAATTTAAAGGGGCTAACTGCTCCAATCAAAGACACAGGGTATCAGATTGGGTGAAAAAAGCAAGACCCATCCATATGCTGTCTAAAAGAGACTCATTTTAGACCCAAAGACACCTACAGATTGAAAATAAGGGGGTGGAGAACAATCTACCATGCTAATGGACATCGAAAGAGTGCTGGGGTAGCAATCCTTATATCAGACAAATTAGATTTTATTTATTTCATTTTTAAAAAGATTTTATTTATTTATTTGTCAGAGAGAGAGATGGCACAAGCAGTGGGAGCAGTAGGAAGAGGGAGAAGCAGTCTCCCTGATAAACAGGGACCCTGATGTGGGACTTGATCCTAGGACTCTGGGATCATGACCTGAGCCAAAGGCAGATGCTCAGTGGACTGAGCCACACAGGCATCCCAACAAATTAGATTTTAAATGAAAGACTGTAGTAAGGGGCGAAGAGGGACACTTATCATACTTAAAGGGTCTACCCAACAAGAAGATCTAACAGTTAAAAATATTTATGTTCCTAACTTGGCAGTGGTCAATTATATAAACCAATTAATAACAGAATTAAAGAAACACACTGATAATAATACAATAATAGTAGGGGACTTCAACACCCCACTCACAGCAATGAACAGATCATCTAAGCAGAATATCAACAAGTAAAAAATGGCTTTGAATGACACACTGGACCAGATGGACTTCACAGCACAGAGCATTCCATCCTAAAGCAACAGAAAACACATTCTTCTCCAGTGCACATGGAACTTTCTCCAGAATAGATCACATACTGGGTCAAAAATCAGGTCTTAACCAGTATCAGAAGATTGGGATAATTCCATGCATATTTTTAGACCATAATGCTTTGAAACTTGAACTCAATCACAAGAAGAAATTTGGAAGTAACATGGAGGTTAAAAAGCATTCAACTAAAGAATGAAAGGGTCAACCAGGAAATTAAAGAAGAATTAAAAAATTCATGGAAACTAATGAAAATGAAAACACAACTGTTCATAACCTTTGGGATGCAGTAAAGATAGTCCTAAGAGGAAGTACATTGTAATAAGGTCTCTTTCAAAAAATTAGAAAAATCAGGGCACCTGGTTGGTTCAGTCAGTTAAGTGTCTGCCTTCAGCTCAGGTCATGATACCAGGGTCTTGAGATCGAGCCCTGCAATAGGCTTTCTGCTCAGTGAGGAGTCTGCGTCTCCCCTCTGTACCCCCCGCCCCCAATCACCATTTATGGTTGAGCTGTCTCTCTCTCTGAAATAAATAAAACCTTTTTTAAAAGTTAGAAGCATCTCAAATATATGAATTAAAGGGGCTAGAGAAAGAAGAACAAATGAAGCCTAAACCAAGCAGAAGAAGAGAAATAACAAAGATTAAAGCAGAAATCAATAATACAGAAACCAGAAGAACAGTAAAACGAATCAACAACACTAGGAGCTGGTTCACTGAAAGAATTAAAAAGATAGATAAACCCCTGCCAGACTTATCCAAAAGAGAAGAGATAGGACCTAAATTAATAAAATCATGAATGAAAAAGGCGAGATCATGACCAACATCAGGGAAATACAAACAATTATAAGAACATATTATGAGCAACTATATGCCAACAAATTAGGTAATCTGGAAGAAATGTATGCACTCCTAGAAACTTATAAACTACCAAAACTGAAACAAGAGGAAATAGAAAACCTGAAAATACTGATAACTAGCAAGGAAAATGAAGTAGTAATCAAAAATTTCCCAACAAAGGAGAGTCCAGGGCCAGATGGCTTCACAGGGGAATTCTACCAAACATTTAAAGAATTAATACCTATCCTTCTGAAGCTGTTTCAAACAACAGAAATGGAAGGAAAACTTCCAAACTCATTCTGTAAGGCCAATATTACCATGATCCCAAAACCAATGAAAGACCCAACCAAAAAGGAGAATTAGAGACAAATATCCCTGATGTACATGGATGCAAAAATTCTTACCAAAATACTAGATGACGGGATCCAACAATGCATGAAAAGTTTTATTCAGCACGAGCAGGTGGAATTAATTCCTAGGATGCAAGCGTGGTTCAACATCCGCAAATCAATCAATGTCATACCCACATTAATAAAAGAAAGGACAGGAACCATATAATCCTCTTAATTGATACAGAAAAATCATTTGACAAAATACAGCATCCTTTCTTGATTAAAATTCTCCACAGTGCGGGGATAGAGGGAACATATTTCAATATCATAAAAGCCATTTGTGAAAGCCCACAGCGAATATCATTCTCAATGGGAAAAAAAATGAAAACTTTTCCCCTAAATTCAGGAACACAACAGGGATACCACTCTCACCACTATTGTTCAACATAGTACTAGAAGTCCTAGCCTCAGCAATCAGACAACAAAAAGAAAGAAAAGGCATCCAAATTGGAAAAAAAAAAGTCAACCTCTCTCTTCATAGATGACATGATACTTTATGTGGAAAACCCAAAAGACTCCATCCCAAAATTGCTAGAACTCACGCAGGAATTCAGCAAAGTGGCAGGATACAAAATCAATGCACAGAATCTATACACTAACAATGAGACAGAAGAAAGAGAAATTAAGGAATCAATCACATCTATAATAGCATCAAAAACCGTAAGATACCTAGGAATAAACCTAACCAAAGAAGTAAAGGATCTGCACTCAGAAAACTATAGAACACTTATGAAAGAAATTGAGGAACACAAGGCAATGGAAAAACATTCCATGCTCATAGATTGGAAGAATCAATATTGTTAAAATATTTATGCTACCCAGTACAATCTACACATTCAATGGAATTCTTTTTTTTAAGATTTTATTTATTTATTTGACAGAGAGATTACAAGTAGGCAGAGAGAGAGAGAGGAGGAAGCAGGCTCCCTGCTGAGCAGAGAGCCCAATGTGGGGCTCGATCCCAGGACCCTGAGATCATAACCCAAGCTGAAGGCAGAGGCTTTAACCCACTGAGCCACCCAGGCACCCTTCAATGCAATTCTTAACAAAATACCTTCAATGGTATTTTTTCACAAAGCTGGAAGAAATAATCCTAAAACTTGTATGGAAGCAGAAAAGACCCTGAATCGCCAGAGGAAATGGAACAGAATAGAGACCCCAGAAATTGACTCTCAACTAATTGTTCAACTAATCTTTGACAAAGCAGGAAAGAATATCCAATGGAAAAAAGAGTCTCTTCAACAAATGGTGTTGGGAAATTTGGACAGCCACATGCCAAAGAATAAAACTGGACCACTTTCTTACATAATACACAAAAATAAATTCAAAATGGATGAAAGACATAAGTGTGAGACAGGAATCCATCAAAATCATAGAGAACACAGGTGGCAACCTCTTAGGCCTCAGTCACAGCAATTTCTTGGAAGACATGTCTCTAAAGGCAAGGGAAACAAAAGCAAAAATGAACTATTGGGACTTTGCCAAGATAAAAAGCTTTTGCACAGCAAAGGAAACAGTAAACAAAACTAAAAGGCAACCTACAGAATGGAAGAAAATATTCACAAATGACATTTCAGACAAAGGGTTAGCATTCAAAATTTAAAAGAACTTATCAAATGCAATACCAAAAGGAAATAATCCAGTCAAGAATGGGTGGAAGACGTGAATAGATATTTCTCCAAAGAAGACATACAAATGGCCAACAGACACATTAAAAAAATGCTCAACATCACTTGGCATCAGGGAAACACAAATCAAAACCATAATAAGATACCACCTCACACCAGTCAGAATGGGTAAAATTAACAAGTCAGGAAGCAATAGATGTTGGCAAGGATGTGGAGAAAGGGGAACCCTCGTACACTACTAGTGGGAATTCAAGCTGGTACAGTACCTCTGGAAAACAGTATAGAGGTTCCTCAAAAAGTTAAAAAAAAAGAGCTATTCTTCCACCCAGCAATTGTACTACTAGGTATTTACCCAAACATAGTGATCCCAAGGGGCACCTGCATCCCAGTGTTTATAGGAGCAATGTCCACAATAGCCAAATTATGGAAAAAGCCCATTGACAAATGAATGGATAAACAAGGTGAGATATATATATACACACACACACACACACACACACACACACACACACACATACACACACATACATATCTATATATCTATATATCTATATGTAATGGATTATTACTCAGCCATCAAAAAAAAGAAATTTTACCATTTCCAATGACATGGATGGATCTAGAGGATATTATGCTAAGCAAAATAGTCTTTTTCATATGAATGGGATCATATAATATGCAAGCTTTGATGTTTGTAAGGTTCTACATCTATCTGTACATCTATCTGTGTATCTCTCTCTACCTATTAAATTGATCATGAATTTCTACTGATGTCCGCAGCTTAAATCCAACACCTCAAGCTTCATACAAGCAATCTACCTATCCTTGCTTCTTTGTAACTCCTTTCTTTGATGGTAAGAAACCTGGCTCCCAATATCTACCATTTTTCAGAGAAAAATCTACTATTTGCTACCAAAATCAAATCTACAATTTGCTACCATATCTACCATTTCTACCATAAGAGAAAGACAAATATATTATTTTAATCATTTGTGGAATTTAAGAGATCATAGGGGAAGGGAGGGAAAAATAAAATAAGATGAAATCAGAGAGGGAGACAAGCCATAAGAGACTCAACTATAGGAAACACACTAAGGGTTGCTAGAGGGGAGGTGGGTGGGAGGATGCGGTAACTGGATGATGAGTATTAAGGAGAGCATGTGATATAATGTGCATTGGGTTATATGCAACTGATGAATCACTGAACTTTACCTCTGAAACTAATAATACACTATATATTAATTAATAGAATTTAATTTTAAAAAAAGAAAAGAAATAAAATAGACCCTACTAGAATGGCTAAAATAAAATTACCTAACACCACCAAATGCTGACAGGGATGCAGAACAGAAACACATTTATTGCTGGTGGGGAATGCAAAATGTATACCATTTTGCATTCCCCACCAGCAATAAATGTGTTTCTGTGTTTCTGCCACTTTGGAAAGCAGTTTGGCAATATAGCATACAGTTAAACAGAGTCTTATCATACAACCCAGCAACCTCACTCACAGTTATTTATCAAAGTAAATAGAAAACTTATGTTCAAACAATAACAACAAACTTGTAGGGAAATGTTTATAGTAGCTCTATTCATAATCACCAAAAACTGGAAGTAACCAAGGTGTCCTTTAACAGGTGAATGGATAAACAAACTGTGGAACATTCACACAATGAAATACTATTTAACAATTAAAAGGAATGAGCTACTAATACCTAAAACACTATGGATGACTCTTAAACTCATTTTGCAGAAGTCAAACCCCAAAGCTTACATATTATATAATTCCATTCATATGACATTTTGGAAAAAGAAAAATTTAGGGATGGAAAACAGATCAATAGTTGACAAGGACTGGGGGAGAAGAGAGTAGATAACTACAAAGAAAACATACAGAGGAACTTTTAGGGTGATGGAACTATTGTGTATGGCACTGGAATGGCAGATATATGATGATACTATACATTTGTCAGTTTCATACAGCATGAGTTTTATTGTATGAAAATTAAAAGAATGATCAATGATCAATAAGGATGTTTCCACAACATGGAAAGCAGACTGTGACAAATGAATTTAACCGTAATACAAATGTATGATATAACCTCACTGAAGGAGGTAAGGAAAAAAAAGCTGGCCCAAGTAACTTTGAAAACTAGTACTTTGACTAGAAACTAAGAGCCTAAAGAATGGTACATTAAACACTGTATACTATCTTGTAAATTGTCTCTTACAGGAGTATGGATTAATAATTCTGAAAGTAATTTATATCTATACTAGAGTTGAAGAAATAAATAAGTAAATGGTAGATATTAAGAGTCAGGTTTCTTACCATCAAAGAAAGAAGTTACAAAAAAGCAAGGGTAGAATGCTAGTATGAAGCTTGAGGTATTGGATTTAAGTTGGGGACATCAGTAGAAACTCATGATCATTTTAATAGGTAGATGGAGATAGATGATAGATAGACAATAGATGAAGACAGATAGATAGACTTTGTAACTATGTGTGTATACATGGATCAGCATACATACAAACATTTCCTAAAGCTGCTCTCAGAGTGCCAAGAAGTAGTGACATCCCCATTAGCAATGAGCAAATTTTCATCCAGATTTTGGTTTCTAACTGCCATTCTCCAGTGAAAGGAACCAGGGCTCCTTGGAAACATGATTGATACTAGGGCTGAGGCAGAGAAAGTATAAGCTGAGCCTGGACATCTAAGGAAGTGTTGCAAAAACAAACAAACAAAAAAATAGCTCATGTCAAAGGGACACAGAAGCCAATCTGAAAGAGCTCCCAATGACCAAAGCTGAGAAAATGTGAACAACAAAATAAATAATGCAGCATTAGATTATAACTGAGAGTATAAAGTAAATATACATGAGTCCACACTGATATAAATAAATGATTGATGAATAAATAAAAATATATGTAGATCCTCTCCTCTCAAAGAGGTGGAATTTAGTCCTCCCCTTCATGAATGGAAGATGGATTTAGTAACTTGCTACCCAAGATCAAAGTATGGAAAGAAAAAATTTCAACTTTGCAGTAGAGAGATCTGGTAGACACCACATGAACCAAATGATCAAGATTAACATCATCAATAATGTTCAGGGAATGTCAGGTACCCCTGGATATGATGCTATGAGAAAGGCATTTCATCTCCATGTGTTCTTCCCAGAACCTACACCACCCGTTAAAATCATTAGAAAACATCATACAAGCCTGAAATGAGGGACATTCTATGAAATGCCTGCCCATTGCTCTTCGTAACTGTCAGGGTCATGAAAAACAAGGAAAGTCTAAGAAACTGTCACAGACCAGAAGAGACTGAGGAGACAAGATGACTGAATGCCATTTGAAATGTTGATTGGGATCTTGGAAAAGAAAAATGACCTTAGTGGAAACATGGCTGAGATTGAAATAAAGTCTGGAGTTTAGCTAACAATGGTGTCATTAGTAGCTAATCACCTGATTCTGATCATTGAACCACAGTTACGTAAGATCTTAATATTGAGGGAAACTGGGTGAGAGATACATGGGAACTCTGTATTATCCTTGCAACTATTCCATAAATTTAAAATTATTCCAAAATAATAAATTCTTATTAAAAGGAGAAAAGTGGAATTTACTGGAAGGGTCAAATATATTCAGACTGAGTTAAGCTGGGCATATATGAATTGTCAACATTTATAAAAGGGATATGAAGCAACAACATCCACACAAATTAAAGTATTTTCTAAATGTGCTGAGGTCAGCACTTAGCCATGACTCCCAGGAAATGTTTGGAGAACCTGAATATGGTACATGTTTCCATTAAAGGATAAAAGCCCATTAAAAAATAGAGAGCTCTTGGGCGCCTGGGTGGCTCAGTGGGTTAAGGCCTCTGCCTTCGGCTCAGGTCATGATCTCCAGGTCCTGGGATCGAGGCCCGCATTGGGCTCTCTGCTTGGCAGGGAGCCTTCTTCCTCCTCTCTCTCTGCCTGCCTCTCTGCCTACTTGTGATCTCTCTCTCTCTGTGTCAAATAAATAAATAAAATCTTAAAAAAAATAGAGAGCTCTCTTAAATCATGTGATTGTTATTGTCATTGTTAATTGAAATGACTGTGGAAAATGAATATAAATTAACAACACTATGAAGCAAATGCAGTATTCTGTGGTCATCTGCCAAAGCCCAGCCATGTGAGGGCATGCTGACATTTCTCAGCTCCCTACATCACACTGGAATTCACAGATGGCAATTTCATGATAGGCTATTTAAGAAAAATTAGGATGTCTTTATCACAGAGAAAACCTATACTTTTCCATTCCACATTAATTTAAATGACCATCAGAAACATAAAATTAACACTAAAATTCAATAAGATAATGAATCCTTACTTTTACCAGTCTTTGTACTATACCTCCCACCCATCATATCTGAGTGTAGGAGTTTACAATCTAATTGGGACTCAAACAAGAAGGACCTACCAGAGGAACTTCAGACAGTGACACAAGACTTAAACAACAGATCAGGAGATCAGAACGCATGGCACAAAGTAGAGTTGGTGGGTGGGACAGACAGAGGGCACTGTGTGGGTCTTCTCAGCAGTGGCCAGAATTGAACACAACCTTGATGAATAGATAGACTTGAGTAGTTAGAAAGGGGGTGAGGCATGTCAAAAACACAGAGACACAGAGGGCACTCTCAAGAGGCAGCTCATACATGGAGTCAGGGGTTCATGAGGCAAATGGTAGGAGAAATTGGAAAGGTGAACTGGGATGTCTAAAGGATTCTGGATGCAGGTCAGTGCATCTGGGTTCCACCATCTAGTGAATGTGGAGTCATCAAGGACCTTGAGAAAAGAAATACATATTGGAGCCAGTTTGGGGGAAGATCAAGGTCATTCTGTCATAGCAAATAGAGAGATGTAATTAGAAATATTTGGGAGTCAGGGGCTGTGGCTTCAACACGGTAAGCCACATCTTATGAGTGGTCTTCCAAACTCTGGAGCCATGGTTTTTCTCTCTCATGTCTCAAGATCACATCAACCCCACTGAGACCTGAATAGGTAATGATTTTTCTTTCCCTTGCATCATTAGTCTCTCATGATATCAAGCATGCTCTGGAGACAAAATGACTTGATGTGATGAAAGACCATGGGATAAGACAAACTATCCAATAGGATTTTCCTAGCTTCAGTTGCTGACCTATTGCTGTTTTTCTTCTACATCCAGGCTGTGGGTAAGATGATACACTTCTAAATGAGGTCACTGAAGTTTACCTCTGAGCCCCATCTCTGGTTAATTATACGTAATACTCAGTTTATAAGACAGTTATAACTCAGTACTTCCCTAGTAAGTCATGGTGAGGAGAAAGCACGTAATGTCTTACTAAGGCACTGGGCAACACTGCAACTTCACCTTCCACCTAAGCAAGATACCTTGGAGAAACTTACGGTTTTCATTTCTCTTTGCCTCTAACTCCATTTAGTTTGTAGCTACCATTTCTTTTTATATACCAGCCATATCTGTCCCTTTGGTTACTTTCCTGGCTAAAATACCAGGTCTGATCACTTCTTGCCTATTTTTTCCAGCTGAGTTTATTGCCAGCATCTTTTTTTTTTTTTAAAGATCTTATTTATTTATTTGACAGAGAGAGAGAGATTACACATAGGCAGAGAGGCAGGCAAAGAGAGAAGGCAGGCTCCCTGCTCAGGAGGGAGCGCAATGCGGGGCTCGATCCCAGGACCCTGAGATCATGACCTGAGTTGAAGGCAGAGGCTTTAACCCACTGAGGCACCCAGGAGCCCCTATTGCCGGCATCTTAAACCCACATTTTCTTCTCTATCTCCTTCCTTGTCTTATCTGATCCCAGTCACCCAGGGTTGGATCCTCCTGTTTTTTCTCTGGCTTTAAAGACCTTTGGAAGTGTGCAGAACACTTTTCATTTCTGGAAAGTAGGTGGTGATTGTTGCTACATTTAGGGAAGAAGTCTCAGCTCTGGAGGTAGTTGGAGCTGTGCAGTTGGCCCAGGAGAGCAGCAAACAAAATGGGGTTGGGGAGGCATGCTTAGTAGCCCGCTTTAAACAACCTAAGGAAAATAATTATATTCTTTTTATTTTTATATTTTTAAATTTATTTTAAGGAAAATAATTTTCATGGCTGTGAGGCTTAAAACAAGAGACCTGAACATTTTTATACAATTGAGTTGAAGACTGCTAGTTGATCCCAATTATTCACTTTTTTTCTCCTTAGGGTTATAGAATGTTTACCGGGGTACATGGTCATTCTGAATAAAGACTCTTTATTGGTCTTGCAGCAAGAACCCCCGGGAACTTAGTTTCTTAAACAATTGGTTGGGATCTTGGCTATGCATCCTCCAACTAATCTACCTCGGCTTTGTGCATCCTGCCGCTGTGCCCCGCACTGGTTGGGAGGGGCCCCAGGCACATCAGAAGGGCTCCAGCCTCACTCAGTGCAGCTCTGGAAAATCCCACAGCCTAGAGCATGGTGTGAGCATCACTCACTAGTCTCCTCTGGTTGCCTTTCACTCTGTGTGGAATTTGCCACTTGCAGGCAGTTGCAATTTTCACTTGTCCTTGGTTCCCTCCAACTCCGCCTCCCTTTCCTACCCTGTTTCCCCAGAGCCTAGCTTTTATCCTGCTTCCTCCCCACCAGTCACATTTCCCCAGATCCTCACAATATCCCTTAGAGTCCCTACAAAATATATACACCTACACCTTCCTCATGCTAGATCACAGTGCAGCTCACTTCATCATTCTGATGAAGTGATGTATTGTCATGCTGGTAAGACTTTCTCCTTCTGCATCAGGGATGAAAGGATAGAGCTAAGGGCTGGAGAAGCATCATCAACAAGGTTAAAGAGGGATACAGTCCAGGTCCTGAATAGCCCACTCTATCCTTTAGCCATCACAAACAATGCTTACTGGATTCTAGGCATGGGGGCAAAGAAAAAAGATAGCCCTTGCCCATAGGAGCTCAAAAACTAGCAGAAGAGCAAATTAGTAAAGAAAGTAACAAAGTAAAGAGTGACACCAAGTGGACAGAAATGAACATGAGTGTCCTGGGAGGAGGGAAAAGGGAGCAAACACATGATGCGGGAGTTTCTGTGTTGAGTGCTGAAGCTGACTGAGAGGTAACGAGGGAGGTGCAAAGCCTTGGGAAAAAGATAGCCCATGGTCTGTTTCATTTTCAGAGAACTGAGAAGACGTGGCCTAAAGTCTAGATGAGAATAGATTAGGGGTGGGAGGGATAGAAAAGCCGCAGGGCTAGGTTCAGAAGGAAGGACCTGCTAAACAATTTCGGCTGAAGGCCTTGAAGGGCTTTAGGCAGAATAGGGACAATATAGGTGTATGTTTTAGAAAGCACATCTGGCTGCTATACAGAGGTGACAAGCACAAGTACAAACAGTGGGCTTTAGTGCTTTAGCAATCCTTGGGAGACATTCGGAAGGCCTGACCCAGGAAGGTATGGCTGGGATGAGGGGGATGAAGAGGGAGAGAGAAAACACACAGAAAACTACAGGACTCAGCAACTGAGCCAATGTGAGGAGGAGATAGAATGGCTGTGACCGTCATCAAATGGGGAATCCATAAGAAAAGCATATTTTAGGGGGAAAAATAAGTATTTCAGTTTGAAACTTGACTGGTTGAATTTGAACTGCCTGTCAGACATGGAAGTGGAATACCCAGTTGGCAGACGGATGTTTGGGGCTTTAAGAGAAAAAGTGACAGGTGCCTGAGTGGCTCAGTTTGTTAGGCATCTTCCCTCGGTTCAGGTCATGATCCCAGGGTTCCTGAATTGAGCCCCACTTCAGGCTCTCTGCTGGGCAGGGAGTCTGCTTCTCCCTCTGCCTCTCCCCCTGGCTCGAGCTCTCTCCTTCTCTCTCTCTCTGTCAAATAAATAAATAAAATTTAAAAAAATCACTAGAAGAATATTTTAGAAAGAAAAAGTGAGGAGCAGAGTGAGAGCAGACTAGAAATATTGAGGAATATTATGCAGTCAGCACAAGGTTGGTGACTTAAGAGAGGGGACCAGAGAAACACCCAGAGATTGACAGAGAGCAGGGAGCCAAGTTAGGACCCTGTGAGTGAAAATATCTAGGGAAGAGAAAAGGAGGATCACAAGGAAGCAATGAGAAGGAATAGTCAGAGAAGCCACAGGGCAGACAGGACCGCCCTGTCAGGGACCCAGAGTGGAACTGGCCCATGCCCTGAAGCCTAGAAGATAAGGAATGAAGACAAGCTTCTTAGTTTGATGACTAAAAGGACAGTTGGGGCATTGAGAGCACAGAGGGGAGGAAGGGTAAGGGGCATGCAGCCTGAGGTCTCTGATTAGCCCCAGGGGGCGGCCAGAGCATGTGCAAGTTCTGGGGACAGATTTTGGCACCTGGGAGCTATATGGATCCCAGTATGTTATTTAACCCTATAAGCATCATTTCCCACCTCTGTAAAAGGACAATTTTACAACTATGGCCTGGGACTGTTGTGAGGATTAAAATAAGGTTGTGCATGGAAGAAGCCCAGCATAAAATGAGTACCTGCGGTTGCTTCCACCAAAACCCGGGAGTCCAGCGTTTTCTCTACCACAACCCACCTCCAGCTGGAGGCACTTCCTGTCTGCCGAACCACCCCAAATATCCTTCATAAAACCGCTCCTCACCCCCTCCACCCTGGTCCAAGCCACCTTCACGTCTCAGTCAATTACTGCCACCACTTGTCTTTTTCTTCTTCTTCTTCTTTTTTAAGACTTTTAATTATGTATTTGATAGAAAGAGACACAGCAAGAGATGAAACACAAGTAGGTGGAGTGGGAGAGGGAGAAGCAGGCTTCCCACTGAGCAGGGAGCCCCCCATGCAAGGCTGGATCCTAGGACTCTGGGATCATGACCTGAGCCGAAGGTAGCCGCTTAACTACTGAGCCACCCAGGCGCCCCACTGCCATCACTTCTTAACGGTCTCCGTAATTCAACCTTTGCTCGCTCTCTCCCCACTCGCCCTCACCCAGTGACGTGAGTGACTTTAAGTCTGACCACAAGTTCCCTCTACTAAACACTCTTCAGAGTAGAAACAAGCCCTTAACAAGGGGGCAGCGAGGCCCTACATACCTCTCCGCTCATCTCCCACCTCTTTCTGGCCTCACACATCACACTCTTCAACCTGCCACTCTTCCTGGCCACAAAGAAACTCACTGGGCATCCTCTAGACTCAACGCCTGGCCAACTGTCCCTTGGAGTGCTGCCTTCTTCCCTCCCTCCCTCCCTTCTGGCCTTCACTTTAAATGTCACCGTTTTTCTGACCTTCTCTGGCCCAACATCCTGCACTCCTTAAGCACCTCTCTTAATTTGCTTCTTTTTGGCATTTATAACTATCTAACATTTCTGTATATTTCATTTAAACGTTAAAATTGTCTTCTGGCGTGTAAACTCCACAAGGGGCAGGGATTTTTTATTTTATTTGGTCAGCCCTCCCTGCATTGTTACTGCTCCATTCTCAGTCCCTGGGACGACAGACACCTGGCGCTAGTATGTCCTCAATAAATACCTGATTTGTTATATCATGGGAAGACAGGAACCGTAAGTTTGTGTCTTCCGGTTCCCTCAACTGCGAATTTGGGGTATTACTACTACCTGGCTTGCGTCCTCGGGTTGTTCCCTGAAAATGATGCTGGAGTAAGGACTCTGAACCGCCAAACCCCGCACAGGCACGTCGCTGAACTCCCAGGACCGGCCCTGGAGACTGAGAAGGCGCCGGCGCCGCGGCTCGCCCCTCCCCGGCCCTCCCGCCCCCGCTCGCCCGGC
>LNAC01001536.1:122293-143225 GCA_002007465.1 Ailurus styani
CGGGTAGGGCCCGAGGCGCCCGGCGCGGGGAGGACAAGGAGGCGGCGCCTGGAGGCTGCAAGAGCGCGGCGTCGGGGCCTCCAGACACAAAGAGCGGCCGGCCGGACGAGTGTTGGGTTTTCCGCGCGCGCTAGCGCCGTTTGCTTGCGCCCCTGTGTCCCGCACGCGGGGGAGACCAGAGGCACCCACCGTCCAGGTGAGCGGGGCTGGGGCGGAGCTGCGGGGTCCACCCCTCCGCCACACGTGCGGCAGGCCGGGGCGCGCTCCCCCCGGGGCAGGACCTCAGAGGAGAAAGGCTTGCCATCTCCCGGATTGCGCCCCAGGCAGTGGACAGGTGGGGACGTGGGGGTCCTGGGCCCTGCGACCGTGGGCGCGGCGGGATCATGGGGCGAACCCCGCGACACCGCCAGCCCTCCTCTCGGCGCCCGGGACAGGCCCCTGCACGGGGTCTGTGCCCTCCCTTCGCCTACGGGGACGTGTTGGCCGCCTTTTTCCGTCACCCCCGAAGGATGAGGGGGCGGGAGGTCACTTTGAAAGAACGTATCCCGCGGGAATCTAGATGCTCCACCAAACCTTTGAAAACCAGGTCCTACAGTCGCTGCCGTTCTTGCAGTGTGCGTGGTCTTGGCAACGACTTTGCAGCTTTCTGGCTCTTTTGCTGAAGTGGACGCTAAACTCCTGGCCTGCGATCGGGATGGGGCGAGAGCTGTGGTCCTCACTGATGACGCGGAGGTTAAATTGCAGAGGATGAGCCGAGGCCGCTGACTTTCCCCCCGGGACGCGCGGCTGCCGGGCATCAGGGCGCCTGGATCGCCTAGGTGCCAGGTCCCTCAGCTCTCCCTTCTCCTCCAGAGCGCGAGGCCCGGTTCCTCTGAGCAGGCCACTTAATCCACGGAATGTTAAGATTGCGTCCGTCGGTATCGAAACGTTTTAGGATGTACCTGCTTCCTTTGGTTGTATCACCAGTTTGCACTTGGGAAAATTGTTTGAAGTAACATGCCACTCTCAGGGACTAAAAAAATATGTTGCTAGTTTTTTTTTAAGATTTTATTTAGCCCCTGTTGCTTGTTTTATGTGTTGTGCTAGTTGTTCGGCAGGATCATCCCTTTCTTCCCAAGGGTGGGCTCAGTCACAAATCCCATGTAGGAGTATGTCCAGTCTCTTTGGGTGTTTCACATTCACAAATCGTGCCCTGGAGACAGGCCAAGCTGTCCAACAGTGGAGGGGGACGGCTGTCCAGGGCAAGAACTGTGGAGCTGGAGGGCTTGGAGAAGGTCAGGTGATGTTTAAGGTTTCACCATCAGCACTGTCAGTAGGAGGGAGGGATTATGGGTGACCTTGAGTTTTTCTTAGAGGCCTTCACTGGGATTTCCAGGTTTTCTGCATTGGACTTAGAATACATTAAAAAAAAAAAGGTATTTAAAACTGATCTGTTAAACAGAACACTGAGCAGCCTCACAGTTTTATGAACTGTGTGTAGGAGTCTGTATATTAAAAGAAAAGTGCTAAGGCAAATTTAGATAAATAGTATAGCACCATGCTGTCCCTTTCTGTTTAATTTATACATCCGTTACTGGATTAAACTATTACAGATTGAACTAGTCTATACTGGCAAATAAAAATGGGTCTTCTGTGTTTATACATATAATAAATAGAGGATAATAAAAAATAGAGGATAATCATTTTTGCAGAATGAGGAAATAGCAAGCCTTCTCTGAAGAACTGGAACTTGAGATAACTTTTAACACCATCAAATTAGGAACAGAACATTTTATAGACGAAAAGTTAGGGTTTCAACATTTTTTCAGTTGAGGACTTTATATAATCTTTGGAAAACTGTTTTTCTCTAACTCTCATTTATCTCCATACACTGTAGTTTACAGGGCTGCTCAGAGATGGGTGAACTGACAGTTATTTGCTAATAGCATGTTGGAACTTCCTTAGTGGGTCCTTTGCTCTGGTCCTTAGTTCCTATGAACATTTGGTGGTCGAAAATAGAGTAACACAAAAGTTGCAAAGTTCTAACTGTAAGTATTCAAAGTATTGAGATTCTGCCTTTTATGGTAAGTGGCTTTAAGTTCTGATTTGTGGGAGCTCCTTTTTTGGGGAAGATGGTACATGTGGTGAGAGATCCTTCTGACCATATTCTTTCTACTGTGGACACTTAGCTCTGGATTTTCTCCTCATGTGGCTCAAGAAAGGACAAGAATAAGGAGGCAGAAACACCATGTCCTGGTCTCACATCTTGAGCTGGTAGTTTCAGAGGGGCTGTCAGGGGCATGGTGTGGCTCCTGACTGGAGAGAACAGTGCCCTCTGACCTGGACGGGCAACCCCAGGGCCACGGCCACTTTGCTCTCAATCCCATGGTCATTCTGTAAAAGGTTGAATGGCAGTGGCTGTAATTAGACCTAAGATTTGGGCTTAGCCAAGTCCTTGGCTTCAAGTACAAATTAAGAATTCAGGCTCAAGGCCAGAGATTTGGTTAATCACAAGCAGGAGGCCAAAACTTTAGGTCAGATTCTACCTGGAGCTATTTGGAGGGCCGCAGCAGCAGAAGGCTTTCCTCCCCCCATCCTTAGGGTAACCTTGAGCCTCCTGGTGAGACTTTTCCACCAAAGGATTTTTAATGTCGTTTTCTGTGAACCCAGGAATGGACGAGTCTTTTTGGATGGTGTTCTGTGTTTTTAAAATCTTGATGAAAGTTAGAGCATGCAGGTGGTGCTGCCTGGTTGTACTCCTCTTTCTCTCTCAACCCTGGATTGTCCTTCCTTAAACTTCAAGACATAATGGCTTCTTGTTTCTCAAAGACTGGTACATAGTCTCCCTTGAGTTGAAATCATTTATTTCTCACCCTCTAGCACCCTCTAGGTAATTCTAATGCACTCAAGTTTGAGAAGTGCTGGCATATGCCAGTTTTTGTGCATTGACTTATTTTGTATTTCTTTTTTTCCCCAAAGATTTTTTTTTATTTATTTGAGAGAGAGACAGACAGAGATAGAGTACAAGTGGTGAGGAGAGGGAGAAGCAGGCTCCCCTCTGAGCAGGGAGCCCGATGCTGGGCTCGATCCCAGGATCTTGGTATCATGACCTGAACTGAAGGCAGACACTTAACCAACTGACCCACCTGGGTGCCCCAACTTATTTTGTATTTCATGAGAGGAAACCAGCAGATCCTTTTCTGTTGTGACACAGGCTCTTATAACCCAGTTATTTTACTTTGGGACCTGCTTTAATTAAAATTTTGGTGTGTTGGAGTTTGTCAAAGTGGACATCATTTGTTATTGTTTTTTTTGTTTTGTTTATTTATTTATTTATTTTTATTTTTATTTTTTTAAAGATTTTATTTATTTATTTGACACAGAGAGAGAGATCAGATCACAAGTAGGCAGAGAGGCAGGCAGAGACAGAGGAGGAAGCAGGCTCCCCGTTGAGCAGGGAGCCCGATGCGGGCCTCCATCCCAGGACCCTGAGATCATGACCTGAGCCGAAGGCAGAGGCTTTAACCCACTGAGCCACCCAGGCGCCCATCATTTGTTATTGTTAAAGATCTGAAGGGAAGTCATTCTTCACAATGTCTAGCTTTTTTAAGTTTTCAGTTAAGAATTTTACATTTGTGGGTGTCCATCGGTTGGGATATTTTTGGCTACCAATAATGGAAAACCCAGCTCAGTCTTGGCTTAAACAGATATAGGGAAGTCCAGAATGAAAGTGCAGGACTTCAGGATGGGTTGTTCCAGTGTCTGAACCAGTATTTGGGGACCCAGGCTGCCCCCTTTTCGCACATTGTCATGTTGGTGATAGCTGTCCCATATCTGGAGGAAGAAGGAGGGTGGCTTCTGTGGCTCTAAGAATGAAAAGTAACACACCCAAGTGGCCTCTGGGCCATTGAACCAGCAGTCACCAGCTGGAAGGGGGCCTACCCCATCTTGGTCTGTGATAGGCTCCACACTTCCCTGCTGCTACTCCATGGAGACAGGGTTCATGGGGGCTGTGGGAGGACAGGCTTTGGGTACCTGGTCACTGGAGGGCTTGTGTGGCTCACCATACAGGTAGAATGTGTCCCTTGGGACCTCTGCATGGCTTGTGCGCTGGCTACGCTGGTTGTCAGAAATGGAGCCCTGGTCTCTTGGTGATTTGTTTTTATTTATTTATTTAATTTTTTAAACTTTAAAAATTTTTTTGGTGATTTGTTTTTAAAGTTTGTTCTCACTGTGTACCAGGCTCTGTTCTCTGCTTTCAGTAAATTCTTTCATGTAGTGCTCATAGGAGCTGAGCCAGGGCATGCTCTTGTCCCCCTCCCAAAGATGGGGTTATGCTCAGACCCCCTGCCACCAGGATCTGGACAGGCTCTGTAGATTCTCTGCCTCCTAAGCATGTGGGATTTCCACTACATGTAACTGCCTCAGAGATTAGATGATTTCTGTATATTAAAAAGAAAGGCGTTTTCAATGCTGATAAAAAGCGGTCACTTACACAATCTGTCTAGATGTGTGAAGTGAGTGAGAGTGAAGTGAGGCAATTCAAATTCCACGTGTAAGTAGTAGTTGTGCTTTGCATTGGTAGGCATCATTTGTGTGCATGCCCAAGGAAATAACGTTAAAAAAATGAGTCTGATGTTGGGATTGGGGCTGTAGCCTCTGCCAACCACCCTGTGGTCCTGCCAGGAGAACCTCCTGGGAGTGCCATTCATACGGGGGGCCTGTGGGGTCTCCCTCAGGGTCACTGATGGCATCAGAACATGAACATAAGAACCAACGTCACCTAATGTAATTAAACAGTCACTGATTTGGGGCTTAGTTTAAGGGCACAGGAATTTCATTAAACAGTTATACATTATTTAAAAATCAGCAGAGTGGCCTCCTCAGTCAGACTTTGACAGCAGGTTGCCATGGCCCAGGGTGAGCTCCAGGTATCCAGAATGTCTTTACCTGCCCTAGCTGTCCTCAAGTGGCCTGAGGAAGGAGGGACTAGGACTGCTAGCCCACGTGGCCTC
Organism: Ailurus styani; assembly: GCA_002007465.1. NCBI lineage: Eukaryota > Metazoa > Chordata > Mammalia > Carnivora > Ailuridae > Ailurus > Ailurus styani. The sequence continues at coordinate 127,288 of LNAC01001536.1, forward strand.
CAGGCTTTTGGCTGTGTTCAGGAACATGGACAAAACTGGGCAAGAGTGGGCAGTAACACCCAGTCCCCAACTGGGGAGAGACTACAGAACAGAGGAGCCTCCTCCCTGCATATTCAGGGGCTGTGTGTCCCCATGTGGATGGGGGAAAAACTGAGAGTTCACCATCGCTGTGATAACAGGGAGGGTAATGCCTTCTGCCCCAAGGAAGCCAATTCCTAAGGATTGACTGTAGCCCAGCCAGTTAGCTCCCTGGGTTCGGGTGACTGACTTTGTGGTCTGACTTCAGTGAGGTCACCACTCCCCAAGGACCTAAATGAAGGGAAGTAACAGCGAGTTTGCCTCCTGACTTGGCCAGAAATATAGATGCCCAATTCCTAAACCCCACGATCTACATTAGTGGCCTATTTTCACTGCCAGTAGCACTCCTCAGAAAACTGCTTCAAATAGGATATTTGCAGGGGTCCTGCCTAACTCCGACTTAGCCAGTCCTGCTCTGTGGCAGAAGTGCTTAAAATTAAGCAGTTCTTGACACATTTTAAATTCTTTTTGAATTTTTATTATTTCACATTGTACATGTAAAGTAAGACTTTGTTGTTTGTAGATTTTACTACTGAAAATTCTCATAATTTGGGGCTCCTGGGTGGTTTAGTCAGTTGAACATCTGATTCTTGATTTTGGCTCAGGTCATGGTCTCAGGGTGCTGGGAGCAAACACTGAGTTGGGCTCCCTGCTCAGCAGAGTGTCTGCTTGAAATTCTCTTTCCCTCTGACCCTGCTCACCCCCACCAATTCCTGCTCATGTGCATGCTCTAACTAAATAAATAAAATCTTTTAAAAAAATATTTTATTTATTCATTTGAGAGAGAGAGAGAGAATGAGCAGTGGGGAGGGGCAGAGGGAGAGGGAGAAGCAGACTCCCTACCGAGCAGGGAGTGTGACGCAGGGCTTGATCTCAGAACCCTGAGGTCATGACCTGAGCCAAAGGCAGATGCTTAACTGACTGAGTGACCCAGGTGCCCCTAGGTAGAGAAAATCCTTAAAAAAGTTCTCATAACTCACATTCTTATAAAAGGTAATTGCCCTGGGTGCCTGAATTGAAAAGGGCGCTTGGGTGGCTCAGTTGTTAGGCGTCTGCCTTCAGCTCGGGTCATGATCCCAGGGTCATGGGATCAAGCCCCACATCGGGCTCCCCACTCAGCGGGAAGCCTGCTTCTCCCTCTCCCACTCCCCCTGCTTGTGTTCCCTCTCTGGCCATCTCTCCCTCTGTCAAATAAATAAAATCTTAAAAAAAAAAAGGTAATTGCCCTACTGTGGATGCCATCCTAACTAAGTGATCAAAGTTAAGGTCACCTGTAAAGAGACATCACTGTTCCTCCTTGATGAGAGGTATGGAGAAGGACAGGACCTCACCTACCTCACCCTGGGGGTATTCCCCACCATAACCTGACTCTGTGTAGAGACATCAGACAAACTCCCATTTGTGTGATGCTCTATAGAGTAACTAACTGGCCTCTGTACTTTTCAAACATTTCAAGGTCAAGAAACACAAAGACTGAGGAGCTATTCTAGTTGAAAGAGGATTAAAGGGACCTGACACCTGTATATACTACTGGACCCTGGAATGGAGCCAGGAAGGGGGCAGAAGAGCTATAAAGGACATTATTAGGACAATGGACAAAATTTGAATGTGAATGATAGAATAGACAATAGTATTATATCTGTCACATTTCCTGAGTTTGATCATTCTGTTGTCACTGTGTCCTTGAGTTTGGTAACTGCATACTGAGATATTTAAAGATTGGAGGGCACAAAGTATGAAACAATCTGAGAGAATGAAGAAGGGTGGGGACAGAAAATGATAAAATGAGCGTGATAAATGGGACAAAGTGAAAACAATTGATGAAGCTCCCTGGGTAAAGGGTATTTGGGAATTCTTTGTACTGTTTTTGCAACTTTTCTATAAACTTGAAATTATTTCAGAATAAAAAGTTGCAAAAACAGATGTCTACTCTGTATTCACTTCAGTCTAAATACCTTTTTTTTTCATGTTACAATGTCTCTGAATTTGGAATGCATTTTGCAATCCATGCTGTTTTAGTATTGTGTCGGATTTTGAAAGCAGTTTTTCTTTTTTAGTCATTCATTTTAGAATCAGTGGCATCTCGGATCTGGTGAATTGTGATATTTTCTCTGGCTATGTTGTCTGAAGAGGTGGGGAAAAAAAGAAGACAGTCCTTCCAGTAGTTTCCTGTGTATAGTGTTTTCGTTCCCTAATGCTTCATAGTAGGCCAGACATCCAGCTGCCTTTGCTCATTCCCCCTCGGTGCCTCATAGATATTTCAAACTCAACACATTCCAGCTGAATTTCTGTCTTCACCTCCAGCACTCCAAATTGCTCTTTCTTTGTGTTTGCTGTCTCAGGGAGTGGAAACCTGATTTTTAGCCAGTGATGGCCTGGGAATGACCCCATGGGAAGAGTGTAGGAAACTGTCCCCTTTGCATGAGGGGGATGGGTTGGTATGAGGCCCTCGCCCAGTCTCACCTAAGGACAGGTTAGTTTTAGTGCTGCCCATTTCTTGAAGTGTCTTTGGGCTCCAAATGTCTGTGCCTTGTTTTCCCCATTTGTTAAGTGAGAATGGCTTCCCAAGTCTATTAAGATAATGGACGAGAGGGGCACCTGGGTGGCTCAGTCGTTGAGCATCTGCCTTCGGCACAGCTCAGGTCATGATCCCAAGGTCCTGGGATTGAGCCCCGCATTGGGCTCCCTCCTTTGTTGGAAGCCTGCTTCTCCTTCTCCCACTCCCCCTGCTTGTGTTCCCTCTCGCTGTGTCTCTCTCTGTCAAATAAATAAAATCTTAAAAAAAAAAAAAGGACGAGACAACTTAAGGTACAATAAAACTCTGAAATTCTGTGACTTAAAATGGAAGAGCTTTTTAACAAGATTGTTATACTATAATTATTCAAAGAGCTGATTCCCTTTAAGCAGACAACCCTGAGCTCATAGGTCAGTGAAGGACAGGTGTGTGCCAGGCTCCTACTTCTTAACTCCCAGCACTTGCTCCCAGATTTCTTTCCTGTTCTGGGTCCAGTTCTGGGGTGAGTCAAGGTGAGATTGTTTGTACACTGGATGCTCAACAGGGACTGCCAGGCACAGGTGCGTTTCATAGAACTTGCAGTAGTCTGGTGCTCCTGAGCTCCCTCTGCACTAAGGCCAACAGTCACTGCAGTGTTGGAAACTTCTGTGGCAGTGGGCCAAGTCTCATTAGCTCTTGAGCCCCCTGTGTGTCAGACTTGGAAAGGGCTCCATCCCAAGTGTTATTTTGCATCAGCCCAGGATTACAACATTTTATTTTAGTTTATTTTGTTTGGCATGGACTTCAAGCAACTGCAATAGTGAAATATGGTGATTTCCCCAGGGGCCTGGTTCTTAAACTGCCGTGTTTCATCCACATTGAAGATGATTAGTTCTTGGCAATTCTGAAACTGCGTTATGGCCACTGAGTTGTTGTTGACGCTGACCTTCACAGCAGGCTCATTCTTTAGAAGTAGAAACCCAAAATCTTCAACCCACTGTTGGATTCTGTGGATTTTTAAATATGTGTAGAGAACAGAGAAGATCAATATTTACCTTTAGATCTTAATTGCACATCTGAAGTTTCAGATGTGAAAGTTGGGACAATAATGAGGAGAGATTGTCATGGTTTTCTAAATAAATCTTAGTGGTTGTGTTGTTTTATTCTCTTATATTCTTTATAGCCAACATGAAACAAAGATTATATCCTGGTTCTGGTAAAGAGAAGGTATCTCACTGTTTTATACCAGATGAATAGAAATAGATTGGGACATGGATTGTTTGGTTGAAGTATTGCTGTATAATTTTGGGGACTATTCAAGTTAGTGTTCTTTCCTTAAAATTAGGTTTACTAATAAAAAATTCCTATAGAACATTAGAACCTTCTGGTTTGGTTTAGAGCTGGAAGAGTCATTGCCCCATATATTATGGATTTCAGAGTCTTGACTTATGCATGGAAAAACTTTTTTTTAAATATTCAAAACCACTTTGTATGTTTGGATATTATTAGTAGGCATGAGGCAGGATGTAAAAGTTGGTAGTTCTGACTGTGTAGTTAGATCTCAATATGTGTTCATTTACTAGCTCTGTGACTTTGGCCAAATACTTAACCTCTCTGTGCTTCAATATGCTCACTTTTTAAAAAAATTTATTTTTATTATTAACGTATAATGTATTATTTGTTTCAGGGGTACAGGTCTGTGATTCAACAGTCTTACACAGTTCATAGCGCTCATGAAAACACATACCCTCCCAATGTCCATCAGCCAGCCACTTCATCCCTCCCATCCCTCTCTGCTCCAGCAACCCTCAGTTTGTTTCCTGAGATTAAGAGTCTCTTATGGTTTGTCTCCCTCTCTGGTTTGTCTTGTTTCACTTTTTTCTCTCTTCCCCTATGATCCTTTCCCTTGCTTTCCAAATTCTGCATATCAGTGAGATCATGTGATAATTGTCTTTCTCTGATTGACATATTTTGCTTAGCATAATACCCGCTAGTTCCATCCATAATATTCCATTGTGCATATATCTAATTTATCCATTCATATGTCGATGGACATCTGGGTTCTTTCCGTAGTTTGGCTATTGTGGACATTGCTGCTATAAATGTTGGGGTGCAGGTGCCCCTTTGGATCACTACCTTTGTATCTTTGGGGTAAATACCCAGTAGCGCAATTGCTGGGTCATAGGGTAGCTCTTGGAAATGGCAAGATTTCTTTTTCGGTGGGGGGTGCTGCATAATATTCCATTGCGTATATATCTTCTTTATCCATTCATATGTCGATGGACATCTGGACTCTTTTCATAGTTTGGCTACTGTGGACATTGCTGCTATGAACATTGGGGTGCAGGTGCCCCTTAAGTCACTGTTAATAACCTTTGAATAAATACCTAGTACTACAGTTACTGGGTCCTAGGGTAGTTCTACTTTCAACTTTTTGAGGAGCCTCCATACTATTTTCCAGAGCGCCTGCACCAGCTTGCATTCCCACCAACAGTGTAGGAGGGTTCCCATTTCTCCACATTCTTGCCAGCATCTGTTGTTTCCTGACTTGTTCATTTTAGCTATTCTGACTGGTGTGAGGTGATATCTCAATGTCTTTTTGATTTGTATTTCCCTGATGCTGAGTGATGTTGAGTAATTTTTCATGTGTCTGTTGGCCATTTGGATATCTTCTTTCCAGAAATATCTGTTCATGTCTTCTGTTCATTTCTTGATTGGATTATTAGTTTTTTGGGTGTTGAGTTTGATATGTTCTTTATAGATTTTGGATACTAGCCCTTTATCTGATATGTCATTTGCAAATATCTTCTCCCATTTTGTAGGTTTTTTGGTTTTGTTGACTGTTTCCTTTGCTGTGCAGAAGCTTTTTATCTTGATGAAGTCCTGATAGTTCATTTTTGCCCTTTGCTTCCCTTGCCTTTGGTGATGTGTCTAGGAAGAAGTTGCTGCAGCTGAGGTTGAAGAGGTTGCTGCCTGTGTTTTCCTCAGGATTTTGATGGATTCCTGTCTCACATTTAGGTCTTTATCCATTTATTTTTTTAAAGATTTTTAATTTATTTATTTGACACAGAGAGAGAGAGATTACAAGTAGGCAGAGAGGCAGGCAGAGAGAGGAGGAAGCAGGCTCCCCACTGAGCATGGAGCCCAATGTGGGGCTCGATCATGACCTGAGCTGAAGGCAGAGGCTTTAACCTGCTGAGCCACCCAGGCGCCCCTTGAGTCTATTTTTGTGTGTGGTGTAAGGAAATGGTCCAGTTTTATTCTTCTGCTTATGGCTGTCCAATTTTCCCAGCGCCTTTTATGGAAGAGACTTTTTTCCATTGGATATTCTTTCCTGCTTTGTCGAAGATGAGTTGACCATAGAGTTGAGGGTCCATTTCTGGGCTCTCTTTTCTGTTTCATTGATCTATGTGTCTGTTTTTGTGCCAGTACCATACTGTCTTGGATCACAGCTTTGTAATAGAACTTGAAGTCCGGAATTGTGGTGCTGCCAGCTTTGGTTTTCTTTTTCAGCATATCTCTGGCTGTTTAGGGTGTTTTCTGGTTCCATCAATATCCTCACCTTTAATATGGGGATGACAGTGGTGCTTCCCTCACAGGGCTAATAAATTCCTAAGTACTTAGGAATGTGCCCATTGAATGATGAGTTCAAAAAATATGAGTTTTCTATTATCGAAAGATTATTTGGCAAAAACAAGCAACATACTGAGGGGTCAGAGGTTAGGACCTCTTTCCTGTGGCTCTAACTATGCAAGACTTACACAGCTGGGAGTAGAGTGTTAAGAAAGTCACCTAGTGCCCTTTTTATTTTTCTCCCTCAACCTTTAGAGGTCACTTGACTGAAATAAAAATAAATAGCAACAGTCATCCCACAAAAAGAAATGTCATGATGGCAAAATATGTAAATACTTCAAAAAATAATAAATTAGATCCTTAAAGGAAAAGAATGTATGAACCAGGACCCTTATTATCCTCCAGGTTCTGTGCTTGTTTCCTGTAGTGTGTGTTTTGTAGAGTTGAAACAGGAGCATGTGCTAGAGTTCTGCTTTGTTCTACTAATTTCAGGGTGGTTGTTTTTTTTCCCCCCTTCCCCACCCCTGACATCGCTGGTGTCAGCAGTCTAACACATGCTTTGATTGGGACGTCATCTCTGCCATAATTTCAGGTTTGTTTTTTCTTTTAATGGGCAAGCGTTTGTGTGTCTATGAAGATTACAAGCTTGTCTGTTGACATATACCGTGGTGTGTTGAGGTGTTTCCCTTTTGTTAGGCTTTTGATTTTGTTCTGAGCAATTAGAGACTTTCAATGAATATTCTATGAAGAATTGCAGTCTTCCTGTTTTCTTTCTTTGTGGATATAAAATGTATGTACCTTCCTTCTTTCTTGTAACCCTGCCAACTGCTTACCACTGCCCATTCACATTGCTGGTGGGTGAGTGTGCCGTGGGATCTCTAATCAGAGGAGTCCGCTGGCTCCTCTATGTTGGGGAGGTGCGGGAGGGTCAGCCCTTTGACTCTGGTATGCCAGACAGATGGAATCATGTCACCTATGCCCCGGTGTAAAAAACTCTTAAATTGTTTTAATTTGGGTTTCTTTGCTGACAAGCAAGACTGTGCCTATTCAATGTTAGCTTATTTTTTATAATGAAAAGCAAGATTGTGCCCTTAGGTGATCAGCCTCTTTTCCTGGGTCTCTTGACAACGTCGTTCTTCCCAGAGTGAGAATGCTGAAGCAAGCAGCAGCATGCTCCTTCTGCTCACCTCCTGGTCAGTATTTGCTAATAATGTGTGAACAAGGAGGTTTCTCAGTAACATGCAAGGAACAGCTACTCACTTGGCTTCTCAAACATTTTATAAAAGGAAAAAAAGTTGGTATTCATACTTATTCTCTTCTGGAATTTCTAGCATTAATAGAGAATCAAATGCTCCATCTGGTGAACTGATAAAGCTCTGGGTGGTTCTGTGACCAGTAATAGTATTTCTCAAATGGTAAGTGTTGGGGGAGCGCCCATTCCTGGATGTGAGTTGCACAACAGCATTCAGGAAAGTCTGCTCGCCTGCCTCCCTGCTTGCCCTCGCACCAGTGCTCTCCTTCTACTTCAAAGAGAAATTGAGGTTACTAGTCCTCAGTGCCTGCTTGTCTCTCTGGACATCTGTCTGCACCCACATCTCCCCTCTCCTTCACAGTGGCCTCCTGGGAGGAGGTGACCCACCTACCTCCATTTGATGGAGGCATGGGCTCCTGCTGGGGGATGGGAGGGAGATTGCTGCTTCACAGACCAGCATTCCACACCGTTGCTGCTCAGATGGAAGTGAGGTTGAGACCCTTTGGGAAGTTTAGTGATCACAGGCCCTCAGAAGTAAACTGAAATTATTTTGTTCAATATGGGTTATGGACATTGGGGAGGGTTTGTGCTTTGGTGAATGCTGTGAAAGATGTAAGCCTGATAATTCACAGACCTGTACCCCTTGGGCAAATAATAAAAATAAAATTAAAAAAAAATAAATCTAGGTATGAATGCCTTAACATTTATGAACCCACAGCAGGATAATTAACTGAGTTCAATACATGTTTTATTCTGTTTTTCGATTCCAAGACAGCAGCTAGACTTTGGTGTTCCCTTGCCATCAGAGGGCTTTCTATTATAGGGCTGAAGGCAGAAGTTTCTGGAAAATGATATCCCTCCCCTTAAAAAAAATTGCATATGCTAAAACTGACTTGTGTGTATGTAGTTCTGAGAGTTGAAACACACAACACACGTATAGATTTGTAACTGTCACAACAATGAAAATACAGAACAGTTCATCACCCAGAAAAACACTCTTGCTACCCCTTTGTAACTCTAAATCCTGCCCACCTGTTTGCTCACCCGGTAGTTCTGCCTTTTCCAGAATGTCGAGTCAGTGGAAGCTTAGAGCATGTAACCTTTCCAAACTGGCGTCTTTTTCTCAGTGTTGTGTTGTTGCTTCTATTAAAAATTTGGATGTTTCTTGATGAGTAGCATTCAAGGTGAGGATGGATGTTAATCCATTTACTGCTTGGAGGATGTTAAGCTGTTTTCCAGTTTTTGACAGTTATGAAAACAGCTGCTATAAACATTTGTCATACAGGTTTTGTGTGAGCATGGTTTTGCTTTTTCTAGGGTAAATACCAAGGTGTGGGGCTGCTGAGTCACACAGTAAGTCTCTGTTTAATTTGGAACTGCTTTCTTTCCAGAGTGACTACTATTTTGTATTTCCAGCAGCAGTGTATGAGAATTTAATTTGTTTTTCTTGCCAGTTCTTGGTATTGGAATTTCGTAAAAATTTTAATATTAGCTATTCTAATAGACCTATAGTCATATCTCATTATAGGTTTAATTTGCATTTCCGTAGTGGTGAATGATGTTGAACATCTTTTCATGCACTTATTTCCATCTGTGTATTTTCTTTGAAAGTGTCAGTACTACTGTTTTGCGAGTTTTTTTTTAAATTGGGTTGTTTTCTAACTATTTGGTTTTAATAGTTCTTTATATATTCTCTATGCAAACCCTTTCAGGGAATGTGGTTTGCAAAGATTTCTTCAGTTTGTGACTTGTCTTTTCATTCTCTGATCGGTGCCTTTCATACAGCAAAAAGTTTTAATTTTGCTGAAATCCAATATATCGATGTGCCTTGTATAGATTTTACTTTTTGTCTTATTTTAAAAAGTCTAGGCCATAAAGATTTCCACCTGTGTTTTCTTCTAAAAGTGATGTACTTTTACATTTTATGTTTTTAGTGATGATAAATTTTGAGTTAAGGGACACCTGGTGGCTCAGTTGATGAAGCATATGCCTTCTGCTCAGGTCATGATCTTGGAGTCCCCTCTGGCTCCCTGCTCAGCAGGACATCTGCTTCTCCCTCTCTCTCTGCCCCTCCCCCTCACTTATGCTCAGCTTCGCACACGTGCTTGGTCTCTCTCTCTCTCTCAATAAATAAATCTTTAAAAAATTTTTTATTTAAGTTTGTACTAGGTATGAGGTTTACATTAAGGTTTTTTTTTTTTTTTTCCTTTTGCATGTGGATTGTTCCAACACCATTTATTTTAAAGACTCTTGGGCGCCCAGGTGGCTCAGTGGGTTAAAGCCTCTGCCTTCGGCTCAGGTCATGATCTCAGGGTCATGGGATCCAGGCCCATATCAGGCTCTCTGCTCAGCAGGGAGCCTGCTTCCCCCTCTCTCTCTGCCTGCCTCTCTGCCTATTTGTGATCTCTCTCTCTCTGTGTCAAATAAATAAATAAAATCTTTAAAAAAAAAAAAAGGACTCTTCTTACTCTATCGAATTCTTTTGCAATTTTGTCAAAGGTCAAATGGCCATATTTGTGAGTGTTAGTGAAGTCTCTGGAATCTGTTTCATTGACGTATGTGTGTATATGTTTATCCCTTCACCAATACCACACTGTCTTGATAATAGAGCTTTAAAGTAACTCTTTTTTTTTTTTACTTAAATTCAGTTAGCCAATATATCATTAGTTTCAAATATAAAGTTCAGTTATTCATCAGTTGCATATAACACCTAGTGCTCATCGTATCATATGCCCTCCTTAATGCCCATCACCTGATTACCCTAACCCCCCAATCAACTCCCCTCCTGCAACTCTCAGTTTGTTTCCTATAGTTAAGAGTCTCTCTTGGTTTGTTTCCCTCTCTGATTTCTTCCCATTCAGATTTTCTGCCCTTCCCCAATGGTCCTCTGCCCTGTTTCTTATATTCCACATATGAGTGAAACCATATGAAAATTTTCTTTCTCTGACTTATTTTGCTTTGCTTAATACCCTCCAGTTTCATCCATGTTATTGTAAATGGCAAGATTTCATCCTTTTTGATGGCTGAGTAATATTCCACCACATATTTTTACCACATCTTTATGTATTCATCTGTTGATGGACATCTGGGCTCTTTCCATAATTTGGCTATTGTAGACATTGGTGCTATGAACATTGGGGTGCAGATGCCTCTTTGGATCACTACATTTGTATCTTTGGGGTAAATAGCTAGTAGTGCATGTGATTGCTGGGTCATAGGGGTAGATCTATTTTTAACGTCTTGAGGAAATGCCATACTGTTTTCCAGAGTAACTGTGCCAGTTTGCATTCTCACCAACAGTGTAAGAGGGTTCCCCTTTCTCCTTATCTTTGCTGAAACTTGTTTCTTGACTTGTTCATTTTAGCCATTCTGACTGGTGTGAGGTGGTATCATATTGTGATTTTGATTTGTATTTCCCTAATGCCAAGTGATATGGAGCACTTTTTCATTTGTATGTCTTCTTTGGAGAAATATCTGTTTATGTCCTCTGCCCAGTTCTTGACTGGATTTTTTATTTTTTGGGTGTTGAGTTTGATAAGTTCTTCATAGATCTTGGATACTAGCCTTAATATAACTCTTAAAAATAGGTAATACGAATTCTCCAGTTTTATTCCTTTTTTGTTGAAATACTTTTGGCTGTTCTAATTCCTTTGCCTTTCCACATGCATGTCTTGTCTGTATCAATTCTGCTGGGATTTCTGTTGGAATTAGGTTAAATCTATAGCTTAGTTTGAGGAGAATTGAAAACTATATTGCATCTTCCACTTCATTAAAAATGGTATATCTCTCCATTTATTTAGATTTTCTTTGATTTCTTTCATTAATGCTTTGTGGTTTCAGCATACAAATCTGCACATTTTATTAGAATTATATTTAAGTATACACTTTTTTTTGCCAAAATGTTGTAAATAATATTGTTTTATAAATTTCAGTTTCAAGTCCACAGAAATGATTTCTTTGTGTATGCTGACCCTGTATTCTGTGATTTTGGTAAACTCACTTACCAGATTGTGGAGATTTTGGGGGTAGATTTCTTGGGATTTTCTTTACATAGACATCATGTCATCTGCATATAGGAAGTTTATTTCTTCCTTTCCAGCCTGTATGCCTTTTATCTCCTCCTTCATCACACTGACTAGGACTTCCAGTATGATGCTGAACAGATAGGGTGGGACTGGATATCCTTGCCTTGTTCCTAGTCTTGCAGAGAAAACATTCAGTGTTTCAGTATTAAGTATGATGTTGGCTGTGGGCTTTGTGTAGATGGTCTTTACCAGCTTAAGGAAGTTCCCCTTCTATTCATAGTTTGCTTAGATTTTTTATCATGAATGGATGTTGAATTTTTTTCAAAATTTTTGGTGTGAACTATTTTTTTTTTAAGATTTTATTTACTTGACAGAGAGAGACAGCAAGAGAGGGAACACAGTAGGGGGGAACTAGAGAGGGAGAAGCAGGCTCCTCGCTGATCAGGGAGCCTGATGCAGGGCTGGATCCCAGAACACTGGGATCATGACCTGAGATGCTTAATGACTGAGCCACCCAGGCAACGTGGTGTGAACTTTCTTTATTCAAATATAATTATAGCTTCAGGTGTACAATATAATTCAACAGTTCTATACATTTCTCCATGCTCATGAAGATAAGTACACTCTTTGATTTTTGTTTTTTTGGAGGGTTTTTGTTTATTTTTTTATTGCAGTGTCATTAACAGTGTTAATATGTAGTGTTATATTAGTTTCAGGTGTACAATATAGTGATTCAGCAATTCTATATGTTACTCAGTGCCCAGTGTGATAAGTGTACTCTTAATCCCCTTCCCTATCTCACTCATGCCCCCACCCACCTCCTCTGGATGTTGAATTTTTGGAATGCTTTTTCTGCATCCATTGATATGATGATCTTGTAGTTTTTCTTCTTTAGTCTGTTGTTATGATTAATCACTAATTTTTTTTTTTTTTTTTTTTTTTTAAAGATTTTTATTTATTTATTTATTTCACAGAGGGAGAGAGATCACAAGGAGGCAGAGAGGCAGGCAGAGAGAGAGGAGGAAGCAGGCTCCCCGCTGAGCAGGGAGCCCGATGTGGGCCTCGATCCCAGGACCCTGAGATCATGACCTGAGCCGAAAGCAGAGGCTTTAACCCACTGAGCCACCCAGGCGCCCTCACTAATTTTTGAATATCAAATCAGTCTTGCATTTCTGGTATCAACCTACCTCATAGTGTATTATTCTTCTTATATATTCCTATATTTGATTTGCTAATATTTTGTTGAGGACTTTTCCATTTATATTCATGAGGGTTATTGGTCTTAGTGCTTTCCCTTTGTATTGTGATTGTCTAGTTTTGTTGTCTGGGTAATGATGGCTTCATAAAAGGAGTTGAAGGGTTATCTCTTTATTTTCTAGATGATATTTATCGAATTGGTGTTACTTATAATTTAAATTTTTGATAGAATTTGCTCGTAAAGTCAGCTGATTTGTGTTTTTTGGAAGTATTTATTATTTTTAAGAAAGGCAGATTGCCATATGCAGCACCTCATTTGGATGTGCCTGGAGTCTTGGAAGCTTGACTACCCTACATTCTCCTACAAATGAACTTTGAGAGCTTGTTTGTAGGTTCTAGCAGGGGTGCACAGCCACTTATATACCCTTGACCAAAGAATGGTCCTCCTCTATTGCGGGAGGTGGTCCTCTCTGACCCCACGTGCAGCTTGGGAAGGGAGGAAGGGGACTGCCACCCAGCCAGCCATATTCGTGCACTCAATCCTGGCAATCAGTGGGATGACAGATAATGTAGCCAGATCACCCTCATATATTTTTGGAAGTTTTAAAATTATAAATTCAATTTCTTTTAATAGTTATAGGGTTATCATTTAAATTATCAATTTGATATTGGAGAATTTTTTATACTTAGTGATTTTTAAGGAATTGGCTCATTTCCTCCAGGTTGCTGAATTTATTTGTGTAGAGTTATTCATAGTCTTGCTTTATTGCCTTTTAATATCTGCAGAACCTGTAAAGATACTCTCTTTTGTTCCTAATGGCAGTTTGTGTCTTCTTTCTTTTGTTTCCTCTGTTAGTCTTGCTGGAGGTTTATCAATCAGCTCTAGCAAACATCAGCTTTGAGTTCCACTGATTTTTCTCTATTTTGTACCTCAATTTCATTGATTTCTTTTCTTATTTTCATTCTTCTGCTTGTTTAAGTTCATTTTGCTCTTTTTTTAGTTTTTTGAAGTGGAAGCTTCAAAAGGAAGGTTAAGGAGGTTCCCTTCTATTCATAGTTTGCTGAGAGTTTTTATCATGAATGGATAATTGAATTTTTTTTTTAATTTTTGGTCTGAACTTTTCTAATACAAGTATTTAGTGTTACAGGTTTCCCTCTGAGAGCTACTTTAGCTGCATCCAACAGGCTTTTATAGGATGCACTTCCATTTCCATTAAGTTTAGTATATTTTAAAAACTTCCTATGAGATGTCTTCTTTTTGACCAGTGGGTTATTAAGATGTGTGCTGTTTGATTTCCAAGTGTTTAGAGATTTTCCTCTTATCTTTCTGTTACTGACTTCCAGTTTAGAAGGTGTATTGTGCTGTTATCTTCTATGATGGTGTTCTGTCAGGGCACTGTTCAGTTCAACCATAGCCATAATGATTTTCTGCCTGTAGGAGGTATTGGTTACTGATAGAAGGGTATTGACATGTCCACCTGTAAGAGTGGATATGTCTGTTTCTCCTGGCAGTTCTATTAGATTTTGCCTCTTGTGTTTTGATACTCTGTGGTTAGGTTCATACAGTCAAGGATTGTTATATTATCTAGGAGAACTGTCCCCTTTATCATGGCATAATGTCCTTCTGTCCCTGATAATTTTCCTTATTCTAAAATTAATATAGCTACTCTAGCTTTTTAAAAATTTTTATTTAAATTCAGTTTAGTTAACATATGCTTTATTTTTAGTTTCAGGGGTAAAATTTAGTGATTCATCAGTTACATATAACACCTGTGCTCCTTACATCGTGTGCCCTCCTTAATACCCATCACTCAGTTACCCCACCCCTCCAAAATCCTGTTTGTTTTCTGTAGTTAAGAGTCTCTGATGGTTTGCCTCCCTCTCTGATTTTATCTTATTTTATTTTTCCTTGCCTTCCTCTATGTGCATCTGTTTTGTTTTTTAAATTCCATATATGAGTGAAATCATCTGGTATTTGTTTTTCTCTCACTGACTTATTCTGCTTAGCATAATAAGCTCCAGTTCCATCCTCATCATTGCAAATGGTAATATTTCATTTTTTGATGGCTGAGTAGTATTTCATTGTATATATGTGCTATCCATCTGTCGTTGGACATCTGGGCTCTCTCCATAGTTTGGCTATTGTGGACATTGCTGCTATAAACATTGGGGTGCAGGTGCCCCTTCAAATCATAATGTTTGTATCCTTTGGATAAATAGTACAATAGTAGTTCTATTTTTAACTTTTTGAGGAACTTCCATACTGTTTTCCAGAGTGGCCACACCAGTTTGCATTCATTCCCACCAATAGTGTAAGAGGGTTCCCCTTTCTCCACAGCTTTCTTTTGATTAGCATTAGTAAGGAATAGTTTCCTTTCTCTCTTTTAACCTATGTGTGCTTTATATTTAAAGTCGGTTTCTTGTAGACAAAATATAGTTGGGTCTTGGGGCACCTGGCTGGCTCAGTTTGTAGAGCCTGCAACTCTTGATCTCAGGTTCGTGAGTTCAAGCCCCACACTGGGTATGGAGCATACTTAAAATAAATAAAGAAACACACACACACACACACACACACACACACACACACACACACATACAGAGTTGGGTCTTGTTTTTCTATCCACACTGATAGTCTCTGTCTTTTGATTAGTGTATTTAGACCATTCACATTGATAGTGATTATTTATATAGTTGATCAATAAGTACCATATTTGTAACCGTTCTTTGCGTTTATTCTTTGTTTTCTTCTTCTTTTTTTTTTTAAAAGATTTTATTTATTTATTTGAGGAAGGGGAAGAGAGAGAGAGCAGAGAGAGGAGCAGAGGGAGAAGGGCAAGCCGACTCCATGCTGAGCTCAGAGCTGGATGTGGGGCTGGATCCCAAGACCCTGAGATCATGACCTGAACTGGATTCAATAGTCAAATGCTCACCTGACTAAGCCACCCAGGCATTGCTATTTGTTCTTCTTCTTCTTCTTCTTTTTGAAGATTTTATTTTTAACTAATCTCTACACCCAGTGTGGGACTCAGACTTACAACCCTGAAATCAGGAGTTGCATCCCCTTACCAACTGAACCAGTCTAGCAGCCCTTTGTTTCCTTTTTTAAAAAATTTTTTTCTGCCTTTTTTTCTGCCTTCTCTGGTTTTAATTAAGCATTTTATGTGATTCTGTTTTCTCTCCTCTCATAGCATATCAACTCTTTTTTTTTTTTTTTTAATTTTATTTTTATTATTTGCCCAAGGGGTACAGGTCTGTGAATCATCAGGCTTACATCTTTCACAGCCCTCACCAAAGCACAAACCCTCCCCAATGTCCATAA